>JAFFZH010015923.1:0-48031 GCA_018420115.1 Euura saliciscinereae
TGCGAAGTCTTTTCGACCTCGAAACACGGCGATTAGTCGATGCTCGATGGTGTTACACGTGAACATACGCAAAGATTCGTTTCAGCTGATAACGTATGTTCGGCACTTGCCAGAGGAACGACCCTCCACCTCGTGACGTCGCTCGAGCCACGTTGTCTCGTAAGAAAAAAGTGACAGACGTTGAGGATAAAAGTTTGACCGATCGTCAGCTCGGTGAATCGGATCTAGGATGCGCTGCTCCCGAAAGCTCTGATCGCTGATCCTAACAATTTCACCGATATCCACTAATTTCATCGGAATGACGGCAAACCGGGTTACGAAATTCCGATCTTTGTCGCAACGTGTCTGTGCTCATTTTTTGGGGGGGATTCCGGAAGGGGGTCACGAAGATCGCTTACTTTGAGATAATACTGTCGATTTCCATTTTTTCAAATTCCAAGTAAGCTTTTATCCCGCTGCAGTATGAGAAAATGTGACGGTTGTAGCCAGAGGAATGACTTCTGGTGATCAAAAACTGCAAAAATATAATCGATACGATTTTATCTTTGTAACTTGTGGCCTGTCGCCTGATCTTAGAATATTATGATCCAATATATTCTGGTAAGGAAGTCCAAGAAATCTGTGGGATTATTGGAAATAAACTCTCTAGGTACCGCGAAAAGAAGTCTTTCGCCTGATTTTCACTGTGTTTATTAAATGCGAGGTGAAGTACACAGTTTTGCACCGTACCTATATACATATATAAATTCGCTTATTTACTCTGAAGTAAAACAGATGCAGATATCGAAGAGTACCAGCTGGATTTTACCGGCTCTTATCAAAATACTTTCCGCATACACGTACGTGACCCGGTATATATACTAGATATATAACCCTCTCCTTCTTAACTCTAGTGTGAAATATAGGAAAGTTTGGATCGTGTTTCGCGCAATTAAATAAAATTACAAGCCGCACCCAGCGCGGTAATTACAAAGGGCAGTTGGCTCTGGTGTGTCGATTAGTGTTTATCAACGAGTTCCGAGTAACCAAATTTCAGAGGAATAAAAAGACTAACGAAAAAAAATCAGATTCACAAAATCAAACCTTTTTGAAATCTCGAAAGTCGATTTTCGCGACGTAAGCTAATAAATAAACTCGCGCATGTGCATATTCTGAATTACCTACTTCCCACCCTAGGGCTTTTCTCACTTTAAAACAACAGTCACTCGGATATGAGCGAATGTTAAGACAGTAAAAACTGCCTGAAGTAATTTTTCATATTTTCGAATGTTTTTCATACGATTTTGGGAACACATTTTTTTTCGTATACGATGCACAAAATAAAATCTATCGGTGGATCGATTCAAGTTTTTCTGGTCTCAAACTATTCAGTGAAGATGCCTTTTCGAAATGAACAGAGAACTTCTTGATCCGATCGAAATTGTACCAGATATTCATCATTTTTTAGAATAAAATAGCGTTTTTCTGTCTTCATACGTTACTTTTCACTATAACTCGAGTAAAAATAAGGTTATGAAAAAGTTCACCGTTCATATTGAAGAAGCCTCTTTACTGAACGTTTTGAGACCATAAAAAAACATGTAAAAACTTTTACAAATCATGTAAAAACCATTAAAAAGTGTGAAAAATGACTTGGGATGGTTTTGACTTTTTTGAACATTGTTAAGTTCCCCCTCAACAACCACAATCCATCTGAATTCCCCGATCGGGATTAATAATTGTTGAACCGAGGTCGTTATTGCCCTCAAATCCCACGAAAGCTGGCATCGATTTTCGGCCAATTATATCGGAGGATTAATATTAGCAGTTTCGATTAATTAATTTCAATTTTCTCTTACCGTTGTGCTGCAGAGCTTCGATCAAAACGTAAAACGGGATTTAACACACCCCATACCTATGTGCAGTAATTATTCGCATGTACAGTGCGTGCGACGGTATGTACAACCGTCATTATCAAAGTTGCTTAGTTTGTTCAGTGTTGAAACTGCTCTTGGGATGTTTCAGTGTTTCAGTGTTTCAGTGTTTCGAGTACCAGAGATTTCGCTGATGGTAAGTTCAACGCTTCTTAGACCCTTTCCTCACCCTCGGTTCCATTATCTTTCGATTCCCCCCCCCCCTCCCCCCAAAAGCTCAGCCAAGTCAGTCTTGAATACATTTTGGCATGTGTTTAACATACTCGCCAGAGCCCTGTCTAAAGTATTGCAGTTCATCGATCACCGGCGTACTCTGAGGTGTGCATGAATAAAATAACGCAGTACTTGCGGTAAAATTATGCGGTTCCGCGTGCCAATGAATCTGCAACCAATTTTGAACTTTTTTTAACCCACAAATACAAAAATAAAAAATAGAACGGCTGATTTCTCGCTTTTTCATCGACTTCAAGAAAAGGAGAAGGCTCTCAATTCGGTTGTATTTTTTTTTATGTTTGTTACCTCATAACTCCGTCATTTATCAACCGATTTGGAAAATTCTTTTTTTATTCGAAAGAGTATACTTTCAGATTGGTCTCATATAAATTTCATCGAAATCGGTTGAGTAGTTTGGTTTTGAAGTCGGTTTTTTTGTCTCTCGTGACGCTTGTTGGAGTCAACACTTGGAAATAGAGAAAATATAGAAAAGTCAAAATAGCGAAAACCGTAATACTCTGCGAAATTGTACCTTATCTTCATAAATCAAGCAGTTTCGCGTCTTTCTGATCAAATAACGGTCTGGGTAATCAGGAAAGCAGCCCTGGGTTGGAAATTTTGATAGAAAATGATGAAAAGGGTCGCCAAAAAAACACGACAGACGTTTCAAGCATTTGCTCAACCTTCGCTATTCTGACCTTTCAGCGATATGACCGATTCTAGATTTTGACCATTCTACTTTTTGGGTGTTTCGCTACACTCCGCGGAACCGTCGTTAATTTATCTTTTCGACATTTTGGCCCATCGAAATTTTCACCCGCGACCGAAAAATTCACCACCCTCCTCTTCGCGCGGTGGTAGAGGATTTTGTACCGGAGAAATCGGTCTACTTTGTCCATAATTTAGTTAAGAGTCATGCGTGTGACGTGTATGGTATAGAATTATAGAGCCGAACAACTGAAGCGCGAATAGAACTGGCTTTATGCCAGTAAACGGCTAACCCGTCGACGACTAGCACCGGCCGATCCCAAAACCGAGTGACTTATTATCCATCGCTTATGTCCGTCGCCATTATATATATATTATATATATTATATATACGATATCAGTTATATGTTCGAAATAAAAAAAATATATGCATATAAAATGAAAGTAGAGAAGATGCGGCTCCTTCCTTCCGCATCGTGCGGCATAAAAGTAAAAGAAATACACGCAAAGATATTCCGGTACCCACGTATCCTGTGCACTAGCCATGGATGCACTCAGCCCCTTTTATCCACCTCAAGAATCACGGGAACGCGGATATAAAATTCGGCGTTCTACTTAAGGGGTTGTGTACCATTTCGCGTATGAAATCCTTTCCTTGTTGTATACGGGGTCGAAATTCTTACCAAATGGATGGTCACATCCTGCCAGAAGCGAATTCACGTAAGCGCAGCTGATTCTTTTCGAGTGGATGAAACAGATTCCACGTTATTTTCATCGATATCTCCCTTCCGGTTGATTCTGGGTAAAATTGATCGAAACAAAGTTTCAAGATTTTCAAATTCTCTACAAAAAAGGTGGAGTCAGTTTTTCGCGAATTATGAACCGTTTCGAAGATACGCAGACCCAAAGACAGCCGCCGATAAAAACTTTCTCGAACGGTTTTTCTGCACAGGCATCAGAAAGTCACTTTTTCAGGGTAGCCACTAGATTCCGCTCGCAGAATCCAATGACATTCAAATCTCGGTTTATCCTGACTGAATTAATAATTTTTCCACAGAATTTTGATTTACGATTCGTGCAGAAATCGCTAAAAGTTGTAGTAAAAGAAAAATTGTCACGACGACAGGATCTGAATTTCATTTCGCAAGGTTTTTTTTTCGCAATCTGTGGATTTTATAAAGGGGGGCAAATACCTCGTTTAAATAACAGTAATAACTGAAAAAATTAGAAATAACTGAATTAGCTGGAAATAATTGAAATGACTTAAAAAAAATTCAAAAAATTTAAATAGGTTTAAATAACTGATAAAATAAATTGAAACGAATGAAAAAAAAAAATTGAATTATTTCAGTGAAAAAAAAAATAATTTGTTAGCCAAATCTTGAGTTATTTCCTGCACACAAACTGCACCAAAAAAAAGTAGTAAAGTGTCGCGGAAATTTATCAAACTGCCATAAAAAAAAAGTAGTAAATACTGCCGTAAAACAACTTTATAAAGCAATTTTCTACTTTTTACGGAAGTTTTCCTCCGCTATTCTCGTTGATCTCGACTAGAGTCAAATTGACTTATGATACGCTGATAATTAGATAGCCTTACTGAAAGAAAAAATTGCATAGAGCTTTTTTTTTCGCAAATTATTTCGCTCTCTTTGAATTGTCAGAGTTTTGTCGATGCCATCGGGTGGATTTCCAGTTGTGGCTGAGTGTGTAATTGGAATGAATATTGAGAAGTTAGGAATGGAGTTGTAAGTAAAGTTTGATGCCCGAGGCGGAAGCCTCGCGGCCTAAGAGCGTAGACGTGTTGCGGACACCGTTCGCAAAACCTATATAACCCACAAGTTTCAACGAAACAGAGATGCGAAATAAGAAGGAAAGGGTAATTTCTATCCTTCTCGCGACCTGTTTTGTAAAATATTAAGCAGAGTCTAGACCCCCCGCGAGTTTATATTAATTAATATCGTTTATCACTTTTCAATGATAAATTTCGAGAAAACTATGTAAACTATAAACTGCATTTAACTGTCTGACGTTAGTTATATAAACCAACGAAACTTTTACCCACTTCCGTCAAGATCCTGAGTTTCAAGACTCTGGGGATATTTTCGGTGATAGGGATGCAGACGTGGATGGTTAATGGGACGTGGAACGTGGAAAAGCTCGACGCCTCGTGTAAGGAGATGAAGAGAGCAAGAGTAAGACGTGCAGGGAAAAGAGACTCGAGTAATCCCAGCGCTTAAGAAGATTCGAGTTTACCAAGTTTTCGAATTCTCAAACATGGATTCTACTACGTTCGAAGATTTTAGCGATCGCCCTTATTTTATTTTTTTTTATTTTTTTTTTCTCCATTTACAAAAATTCAACATTTTACACGAAATCTATCAAAATATCTACAATTTCTAGAAATGAGAAGATTTTTAACATCGAAAAACTATCTAGACGAAAATTTATCAGCTATCATCTTCATCATTATCAGGATTTTTTTCTTAATCAATTTTTCTACTCCAAAAAAAAAGAAAGAAAATTAATTGGAAATTATAATTTCATCGAAAATGATTTTTAACATCGAAAAAGTATTGAGACGAAAATTTATCAGCTATCATCTTCATCATTAATATCATGATTTTTTTCTTAATCAATTTTTCTACTCCAAAAAAAAAGAAAGAAAATTAATTCGAAATTATAATTTCATCGATTCAAAAAAATCCTTCAATTTTCCAATTGATGGAAAAAAAAAGTCCAACGTGATTTTGCTTCTCATTATCAAAAAATCGGACACAGATATATAAATAGCTTATCGATAGGTTCATTTTTTTTTTCAATATCACCAATATAGACTTTCCGCCCTAGTAGAGAAAAAAATGCATCGTCAATTTTTCCCCATTTCCCTTTTTTTTTCATTTTTTTTTTTTTTGTTCTACTCCAGGTTTGGATAAACTGTGCAATAAAAACCAGCCCCGATAATATAAAGATTCTTTTTAGAATCCTAGTCACGTCTTGAGAAGGTAATGTATGCAGGAAAACTGAATAAAACAAAACAGTTCTACAAAAATTGAATACAAATTTTCTTTCTTTCTTTCTTTGGTGAGTGGGGGGTATATGGGTAGCGATATGGGTGTATAGAAAAATTTCTGAACCCCACCACAACCGGAACAGTAACAGTTGTGGATATTATATGGGGAGGTGGGGGTTGGGGTTTATTTCGCCGAAGGGTTGATATCGGGTTAAATAAATAATTGCGTTACACAGCTGGACGTACGGAGGGGTGTGCAGAAAAATGGGAGGAACAAAAACAGGAACAAGAATGAATATACATGTGTGAATGAAACAAAATAAAAAATGAGAGGAGAGCAAAAACAAGTAATTTCTACCGGTAAATTAATACACACGTGGGACACGTGATTCGCAAATTAACTAATTACACAAAACGTGGTTACACTCGATCCATCCCCCGAAAACCCCTCCAGCACCGAGTGCATTTCACTCTGTGAATAACAAACTGGCAAACTTAACAAATAACCAAATTTCAAAATGATCTACGCGAGCTCTATAATTACTCCAATTAATAACGACTAATTATTCGACAAAAAAATTACCACGTGCAGCTGCTCGTTAGATTTTAAACAATAAATTATATCGTCAATTATCAACGGATTGATGATTGGAAAAAAAAAGAATCTTTAGAAAATTGAATTGCGAATATTATCGCTGAATAATCGAAATTGTTAAATTTGAGAATATTTCATCGTCGTCGTGGGAAGAAAGAAGAAAAAATTCGATTTCAGTTTTGAAAATTAAATTATTTTTAGAAATCCCAATAATTATGTATATTAAAATTGTCTCAAATCACATGCATAAACAGTTAAACAAAATATGTAAAATTTATGTGTATAAAAATTGTGCAAATTCAATCCTTTCAAAAACGATTCATCCGAATTCACAAAGTGTGTGATAAAATTATTATTCTAGCAAAAACAATTATTTTTGGATACATAATTCTATAAATTTGAAATAAATATATTCAGACATGAGATTACATAAAACAAATAAATGATGAAATGACACATAATTTCATATAATTTGCTATCACTTTTTTAATTGTGCTAAAATTAGTGAATCTGAAGACATCTGTGTCCTTTCGGTTATCCCGTAGGATTGGATTTTCTTCTCTAGGTCTAGGTATAGTTATCGGTTTGGTATACCGTCGAGGGTAGGGGATGGGGGATGTAGAAGAGGAGGAGGAGTATGAGAGCAGAGAGACGTCGTTAATGCATAACTTTATTCTATCCTGGGGAAAATTAGTTGAGCCGTCTTGGCACGTCTTTGTCGAGCTGTTGGTGATAAGTTTAATATGCTAATTTGCAGAACAGCTGCGCAACTCCCTCTTCCGAGGAAAATACCAAAATTATTGAATTTAAATTGGCATCATTACAATTTCCCACCGCACACAGATAAACTGGGATCTCGCGGTTTTCGGAGTTTAGAATCTGATCTCCAGCTGTTCTGATACCGCAATCAGGGTCACTTTCCCCCCCATTATATTATATACGATAACAAAGTAGGTATACCTACTCATCGTTAGATAATATCAACATTTTCATTCGATACTTTTGAATCAATCATTTCATTTTTTTTTCATCGTCATTCAGTCCGCATATATATACACTGAGAAAAGAGTTTCTTTATACCAAATGAACACATTTATTTGAAAATTTCGCGAAATATTCGTTAGCTGTTAAAGAATATCTTAACATGAAGTAAATATACATGTTGTTTTAACTACTGTGGAAATTCCGTAGTATTCGCAATAAATAAAGCAATCGGTTGAGACAAAAATCACACCATGTCTCCTCAAATACAGATTTATAACCAGTTAACAAATCTTACATGAGGGTTTGAGATTTGATGTAATTCGTGCGTAGTAGTCTGTACGCTTGCCGCTAGAGGTGAGAGCGGCGCTGAATACTCTAGCCACAGTCTCGCGAGTAAAAGCGCGCCAGTCATAATACATTCGCCGACGTGAGGCGCATCATTCTAAGCTCGAGGCGAACCCGTTCCTGGGCATTGTTTGGGCAGCATATCTTAGGCATGCACTATCTTTTTCGGTGGAAATAGTGAAAATATTATTCCAACAGTCATTTATCACGTTAAAAAAAATTGGGACATGACTTCTTAGTCAATACCTGATTGATCTAAAAAAAAAGATCACCATTCGTGGATAACTGCACTGATAGAAAAGCACAATTTATTAACTATTCGTAGTTGAACTTCATGATCGTTCTGCTGAAACAACAGGTGCGGTTTGAAGAGAAATACAAGATTTCTTAACTATTAAGAAATCCCCATTTCACTATCGTGTTTGATCGTCTGATATAACTGGACGCGAATTTTAAGGAAATTGATGATTCGTTAACTATTAAGAAATCTTTATTTGAGACAAAGAAAACACTCAAATGAATGATTTCTTAGCCATGACTAAATGTATATTTGCTTATATACGAATATACGATTCGTTAACTGTTAACGAACTTTGTTAACAACAACAAAACTCTTTTCTCAGTGTATGTGTTATATTCCGATAACGAAAAGCGCGCTGTCCCGCAATAATTGATAAACCTGATGTTCTATAAGAATAGCGAAATTTTTATCAAACACAAAAGCTCGAGCTTTTTACTATGCAGATTATTCCGGCTGTTTAGACTCTAATATCGCTCGACGAGCTTAATTCGAGCTTTTTGTAAAACAATCAACTTACACTTCGGTGGGTATAATATATCTCGCAAAAGTTGAGCTTTCGCAATAAAACAGACTACCGTCGGTATCTGGTGGGAAAATTTCATACCGTCTCGAGCAGAGCTTCAGCTCCGAAAGCTCAAACGATATGGAAGATTTGTAATTGAAAATAAAATTTCTCAGGTGTATCCGAATTTTTTTTCTTTTTTCATTTGTGAAACTAGATAAATTTTTATTTGATAAAAGTTTATCTCGATAGCTTCACAATTTCTATAAAAAAATTTAAGAGCAATCAGGATTTTTAATAAATCGATCAGAATCTGAGAAAAATACTTTCGAAAATAAAACGTCTTAAGTGTAGTCGATTTTTATTGGACGAAAGTTTATCTCGAAAGCTTTACAATTTCTATTAAAAATTGAGGAGCGATCAGGGTTTTTGATAAATTGACTAAATCATGAAACCAGAGAAAAATATTGTTAAAAATTCTGTACGATCGCTTTTCAACTCTTTGGAAAATCAGAAAGAAATGAAAAGGAAAAATTCATAGTTCAGGTTATGAATATTATCGATTAAAGAATTTTTGACAATATTTTCAGATTCAACAGTTTCATCGATCGTCACGAAAATTTGATCAAAATCAAGAAATTTTTTTTTTTTTTTTGCTATCCACTAAGATTAAGAGAGAAAAAAAAAATTGAGTTATTTATCGGTTAATTAACTCTCAACGAAGACAGAAACGGTTTTTTTTCTTCTTTGAATTTGAACTCGAAGTGTTCTAAATTCTTCACACATTTTTCTCCACTGATAATCAAATTTCGGATCATGTCATCTGACTCGTACTCATATAATATGAGAGCGTTGAGACTTCGGTAAAAAAAAAAAGGAGATTGTGACCTTTGTAGTACCTAAAACGTGAAAACGAGTCCCATTAGGAACTGGGGGTGCGGGGTGAATAAAGCAAGCGGAGGGAGGGAGGTTGTCTGCCCTCGGTTCTGTCATTCGCTTTAATCGCTTCCGGCGCACTCTGGGTATGCCCATTGTCGGCCAAGCTCTATAATAATTTAATGCCAGATATAATAAGTTACTTGGTGCCTGGCTGCGGGCCAGGGTGGCATTCATTCCGATCCGAAAGCATTGAAAGGCCCAAAAACTGACGAACTGATAACTCGCGGAGCTCAGAGTCAACAGGGTCTAGAATGTTTTCTGAATGATAAGAAAATTTCAATGAAATCTAGTCACTATAGGGAAGTAGGACGTTAATTTTCTGGAAAAGAGATTAAAAAATTCTAAACAATAGCTTAGATGTGTCAATTTTTTCATTTCGAGTCCATAAAAATGAGGAAAAATCGATAAGATTTTTGTTTTTGCTATTATTGATGTCAGAGTATTTTTTTCAAAATTTAATATCGAACAATAAAACATCGCTAATTGAATTTTATTGCTCCTTAATTCACCGAAAAAAATTAATCAAAGTCAAAACTGAGCTAATAGAATTTTCCTTCGTTTTGAGGGAATTCGAATCGAATAATTGATATCAAAGCGATTGTTCATAATTTTTAGATTTTATTTCAAAAAATTTCAGCCCATTTTAGATCTATTAACTGATTTTACAATTAGTGGAATTTTTTCTTGTCGCTTCAATCGGGATCTCAAATTTCGCGCATGTACGCGAAGAGATGAATCTGAATATGTGTGTTAGATCCCGCAGAGGAAGGAAGGGGTCTAATGAATTTCATTGCTCGTCGAGACAATTCACGAGCACGTATTTGGCTTGGTGAATATTTTAGCTTCGCTAAATGCTGCTGCAATCTCCCACTGAGATCCATTGTCACCTACTTGCTGCCTCTAATAACGTGTCTGCAGTTGGTGAATCTCTGACGTATGAAATTAGTTCTGAATTCAATTTTATTTCAATTCGTTCCTTATTTTTTTTTTTTTTGATAGTCGATTCCTGATATTTTTTGTACATATTCATTTTTTGAAGTAAGAATTAGTCAGAATAACTTTTGTAAAGAGAATTGAAAAATAACAAAAAAATACAAAAAATTATCACAGTGTCAAATTATATTCTAGTATTCCGAGGGTAAAAAGCTGCTAATTTAGATCCATAAAAAAGTATTTAGTATCTTTCTTTTATTGTGATCTAAATTTCATTGAACATTACTTTATCGCTATAAATTCACTCTGAGAACTGACGATTCAAATAAACTCGCGCCATTCAATCCGCGGCAAAGGTAGTTCAGCGTAGCCCCACTTGGCAGTACCTCACCGAGGCAGCGCCTGATCACAGGCAACCTTTGGTACACCATTTGTTTCAGAGCAGTTTTCTATTTTATCGATACCGAGTTTGAATATTCAAAATCAAATAATAGTTATTCTTCGTAAAACTTGAAGATCCTAATGATTGCTGTAAAATACAATTTGAGATGATTTTTTCTATCTTTCAGTAAAATTGTAATATTGAAATAGCAATGAATCACTCATTTTTCTATTTTTTTTTAGTTTCTTGCTTCTTTAAGATCATCAAACTTGTAAAAGAGCATATTGAAATAATAATTTCAACTCAGTATATTTCAAACTAAAACAGTCAAGAATATTTTTCAGAAATTATCAACGAATTCACATAGTTTTCCAGAATTATTCAGAATATTTCTCTAAAAGTTTGCCCCAACTCTTTAAAAAGTCTGATAACCACTACAGATTATATATTTTAAATTCTAGTACTAGCAATTAGAACATTTCTAGTCAAAAATATTTTTTCACTGTGGGAAAAATTTTACAAAAGTCTTACTTCCTTCGTTCTCCTTTTTTTTTCAGTCACTGAATGTAGAATGAAATGAAGAAAAAAAATCCTATTTTTTATTAAATTCGATCTTCTTTTGTACACGTTTTTCAAAATTTCACCCAATTCCATTCAATTATTCATTCTTTATAATTATCGCAAAATAGTCAGCATTAAAAATTCAAGATCGACGAAACGATTCGAATTCTGAGGCTAGTCTTAAAAATTCAATCTTCGAACATTTATTGGCTGGTCAGAATTTCGATTGAAAAAGTCGTTCAGAATCCAGCTCAATGAATTCAAACAATATTAAATATAAGAAATTCGTGTTCGTGAACTCTCAAACATCCAGGACTCAGTCCTTCGATCTAAACTAGTTCGATAATAATTACGAACAACAGTTTGATCCAGATGCAGTATGGTCTGTAGGATTGTTTAATCGATGAGCCTACATGCTCGTTTCCATAGCGACACGTCCAAATTCATAAGTGTTTTGGTTATCGTTAGGGGACACGAGCCGGCGTTCATTCCGTTGTTTTCTTCCAGTTTGGAGATCAGAAAAAGGAACCCTGGTGATTTATATCCATATATAAGCTGCTGAAACCCCTCATAAAAAACCGCGTGTCGCTCTCATCGGTTCAAATCCAACAAATTCTTACGTGTGTCTGTATCAAGACATCGACGATGGTCCGTCTCCACGTGAAAAAAGGAGATGAATCTCAATTCCTCTTCGATACGAGCGTTGAGGCTAACGTAGGGCAGGTGATAAACGACATAACCGTCATTTACAACGGTCGATTGAAGATATCGAGGATTTGTTACGGTAAGGGGAACATTATCGTATGAATGTTTCTTTAGAATTGATTGACAAAGAAAATTAATGAACGTGATATACTTGGACAGAAATGGAAGAACTCATGAAGCATGGTACCATGCTGCCCCACAACATGATGGGACTTACGGATGAACAGGTCGTGGAACTCAAACTGAAGGACGAATGGGGAGACAAGTGCACGCCGATGGGCGGCTGGACCATGAACAAGGACGTGGTTGGTGAGTGTTGGAAATTGGACTAGAAACGACAAATTATGGCTCATTTACACATTTACGCGTTGAAGATAAATCAAGGAGCTGCAGTTTATCCTTCATCTTCAAACAGGGAACTGATAAGCATGCTCGAAGTTGAAACTAAGATTTCTTCTTGGCGTTCATCTTCCAACAAGCGAATTTGAGACAATAAGCTGTCAAAATCTATTGGAAATCGTAGTTTTCGGAGGATTTGACTCGCTACTTTCTAGCGCGAAAGTTTTGAATCTTTTATCCAGCAAATGAGATTCCTTATTTGAAACTGTTCAATTCATGCTCTATCTTCTAACAAAAAACTGGAACTCACTTTTCTAGATGAAGATAATGGGACAAGAACTTACAATTTTTGTCTCATCTGCTTTTCTCGCTTGCTTATCTTATATCCCCCAACAGAGTCTAAATTCTGAGCGAGTGAAAGCATTTTTTAGTCCATTTCGGTTCACTTCACCTGATTTTTGGTCTCAGGTCGCAGGAACGGAAGACAACCGAATGCGAAGATGCAGGAGGTTCTGAAGAAGACGATCGAGGAAGCTCGCACCATGACCTCGAAGGTTTGTATTCAGTCCTTTTCTTCCATCTATAATGACTGTCGGCAAAAAACGGGTCTCGATGATTGTAGCTTCTCTCTTTCTCTCTTCCGTACAGAAATTGGTGCAGCAGGATAAACTAGTTACTCAAAAAACCGTACAGACGGCTTTGGACAATCTCAGAGGTGCTGTGACCATCGTTTACCCAATGGGACTCCCGCCTCACGATGTCATCCGCCAGGAATTCGAAAACAACGAAGATCTTAGCGGGACTCAAGCTTCTCTTGAGGTGAGAATATCAGGATAGAAAACTAGCTAACTGGAAGCTCACTCAGAGCAGCCATATTTGATACTATTTCTGTTAGGAGAAAGAAGAACAATGGTATCAGGATTCTTTTTCGAGGTGTAAAGACAGAAACTATGAAATTTCCTTACTAAATTTGGTCAGTATGATGATCTATATCTATAAAGGAACAAGTGGCATCAACGCCCAGCCCAAACCCCTTGACCTAGAAACTTGAAATTTGGGCAACATGTTCCCTTCCCTTCGTAAACACCCGCTAAGAAGCGATTTTTCGAAATTCGCCCCACAAGGAGAATAAAAAGGATAAAACATGTTTTCTCGGATTCATGGATATCTCCTCGGCCCGATGAGATAATCACTTCGTTTTGGCTTCAAATTATTGCTCATTCAAATACCTAGAAAGTAGTTTAAGCGTTTTTTGACATTCGACTTCTAAGGGAATGAAAAGGCGTGAATTTTTGAGGCGCAAGTGTACTGATAAAACTGACCAGATTCTTTGAGTGGCGCCAAATTTCAGGATCTGATGTCGAGGTGCCACATTTTTTTGTCCATTAGTAGCAGCTGTTTTTTCCCACTGGATGCAGATGCGGATGAGATCAAAATTGTGCTGTGCAAAATTCGAACGAGTCTAAAAATTCTGAATATTTTTGCAAGAAATTTTAAATTTGTCCTCAGTTTTCTATTCTTTTGATTAATATTCTAATTCACGTTGTATCAAATGTAGACAGCATAAATTTGCTGACTTTGGTACTCAAAAATGGTACCGCAAACGGAGAAATTTGCCTGAAACGACGATTCGTCCTTCTTCGCAGGTAATGGACGTGAGTATAGTCCAGTTGTGGTTTTCCGGCAAGGAAATGATCCGCGATAAAAAGGTGAAGGATTATCTCGGTCGTAACGAGAAGACAAAGGTTATCGTCAAGCTCCACAAACGGGGTTCAGGAAAGCCGGGAAGGGAGCCGGTAATGTCGGAAGAAGAACGTAAGATGCTGATGCTACACGCCTACAAACGTCAAGAACAATTCAAGGTACGTGAATTTATATCGAAATTTCTAACTCCCCGCGTTTTTTCTTTCGCTCTCTGGATTACGCAGGGGGCTGAAAGACCCGCTGATTGTGAGATAAAAAAATCATTGGACGCAAGCGTCTCGCATGGTAAGGAACGAGGGCTTGTCCATCGTCGCTCGAAGAGCGGCTGTTGGATAGCGTCAAACCTACGCCAGTGATACGATATCATATTGATCCGAGTTTTCCGATCTTGGGTTCGAAAATTACTCAGTCAGACCAAAAACCAAAATCGATTCACTTATGACAAAGAAAAAAAAAAAAATTTATGCGATAAATTGCAGATCATTCCGAAATCGATGATTCAGTGATTGTTGAAGATTTTAATCACTCAATTTTTTTTCTTTTTTTTTCTACTTTTCGTGCATCTGATACCGTAATTTTGAATTATTTGTGTCGTATTGTTTCTCTTCTTTTTGTTTTGTTTGTTTGAAATTACAGAAGTCATAGTTTTCGCTATATCTTATCGTGAATGACGTCATAACTCTGTTATTGTCAGTCCGTCGTAAGGATTGAATTTTTTTCGCTTTGGTTTCACTGTGACAAGAAAAAAAAACGTAGAATTGATTTTTCACCAGATTTTTACGCTTTCTGGTCTATTTTATTTGACGATATCTCGAGAACTAGGAACCGGATTTTGATCATCTTGGTCTCAATCGACGCGGCTTTCCTGAACTTAGAAATGATTAAATTTTTGTCTGATACGTTTGGAGCTTTTTGAATTATTTGAATAGTAAAATTTTCTAAATTAAAATAAAAATCACGATATCTTGACAAGGGATCAACAGATTCGGATAAAAATTGATATCGTAGGTTTTTTTTTTGTGTTGAGTCAGATTTGCAAAATTCAAAATGGCGAATTCAATATGGTGGGAAAAAAAATCAATAAATATTCAAATCTTGATCAAAATTGGTACCCGAAGGTTTTTTAGGTCTCTGATAAAGAATCTGAAGTCGATTTGCAAATTTTTAAATAGCAAATCCATTGTGCTGATGAAATAATCTAAAAAGTTTTCCAATTTTTATTGAAATTGGTATCCAATTGGTTTTCTGAGGTTTCTGAAATCGAACCTGGAGACAAATTCATAAGATTTGAAATATAGCTACTCCGATGTTTGGTGTAAAAAAATCAAAAAGTATTCGGATCTTTCGATAAGAAATGATTTTAGGCACGTTTTATAATCTTCAAAATTTGAATCGAATATCAATATATTTTTCAGAACAAAAAAAAAATTGGAAGTTTGAATCAGTTTGTTTTTCAAACTATCGAAGTGCGTACGATTTAAAAAAAAAAAAAAAAAAACAGGATATAGACCATCGAGGCAACTCGTCGTTAGGAGGCAAAAACTTGTTGATAAGGTTTGAAATTAATTGCAGCCGCGTTTGAGGTTACGTTGACCTCCAGCCTTCTACGTCTGTTGCGCCTTGGCAATCAATACTTCACGTAAGTCTGAGTAAAAGGGTATTCGCGAACGTTGAATAGAACCGAGAACATTTTTCAAACATTCCATTCGATATCCCCCTCAAATTCTCTCCCCGATACATGATCGATAAAAATTTCTCCTCATCGTATTTTGAACTTCCCGCGATTTTGAGGAGAAAAAACGTCGATTTGGATTAAAAAAAAAAAAGCTCTGGAGGATGGGGAGAATTTTTCACAGGCTCCGTTTCTCCCAAACCCATCCGAAGTCGACGCAGGCGATCTTGAGGGGTGAAAAAATTCTTTGGTATGAGACGAGGGACGCTAAAAGTTACTTTTGGGAATCTTACCCGCATGGAAATATATATATCAGAAATATGTGTGACTTATATATGAGGAAATGTACAAATTATATATAAGATATATTAATTATACATAAAAAATATCTTATCATGGCCGTTTTTAGTATATCAAATATTCATATAAATTCAATATATTATTCAAATATTAATTATATAATATGTCCGATGTATTAATTGTATATCTCCCAATATATCCATTCATAAATATATAACTCGCACATAATTTGATATATATTGGGTGGTGTAATAACCCGGACGGAAAAATATGTATCAAAATATGTGCGAGTTATATATCTATCTATGAATGGATATATTGTGAGATGTACAATTATTACATCGTATTTAAATAATATATTGAATTTATATGAATATTTGATATACTAAAAATATTTTTTATGTATAATCCATATATCTTATATATAATTTTTACATTTCCTGATATTTTTTCATGGCTGTATTTTCTCTAAGCACATCGCGTCGAGTTGGTATTAATAGCATCGCGTGATTCTGAAGCGGAGATTTTATACGACTATTCAGATTTTGGGGGGATTAATTAAAACCAGTTGTAATAAATCAGATTTAATTAGTCGATTCTCGGTTATATTCAGTCGATTTTACAATACAAATTATACCAGTTGCTGATCGATGTCGTGACACCGTTACCCAGATACTGCTTATATCGATGGCTTCCAGGGTGTCAATAAACTAGCACTTATCAATAATCCCAGACCCTGGAATAAATGGTTTTTTTTTACAAATAGATTCAATTATATCATCAGGTTCGATGAAATTTGATCAAATTCTGTCAGATATATTCTTAAAACAATATCAAATTTAATCGGAGTTGATAATTATACTGAAATTATATGAATCTGATCTGATAAAATTTTATTTTCTCTGTCTACAAATTTTGTATCGTATGAAAATCCAGGTAGAATTTGACAGCAATCGATCAAATTTTAATCAAATCTGATAGAATTTCATCCGATCATTAAAAAATCATTTTTTTCCTGGCAGGAAATAATTGTGTATGATTTAAAAAGCTTTCGCATTGATCCGAGGGTCTAGACATAAAATTAAGCTCCACTCTAAAAATTCTGTGTGAACATGTGCGAATTTTTTTATATTCTTCTTTTGATTTCCCAATTTTCCAACTGTTCAGAATTCAAAGAAATTAGATTAGCACAATTAGAAAAAAGTTCGATACAGTTGAATTAGTTAGTTTAGCGACGTCGAAATTGGTGTAATTATTTAGTGATCATAGTATTCAGCGATAAGATCGAATTCGGTGGAACCGGGACTTAAAAGGTCGGAAACTGCCAGTTTAGCAAAATTAGAAAATGACCGCATGCGATATTCCTGCGATTTCTTATTTCTTTTTTTCTCTAGAAGGTATAATTTTGTATAAATCAGTCAGGCAGTATTTCGTTCCGTTGAATTTACGCTACCAGGACGACGGTACCGTTCCGAGGTAGACACGAAGTAACATATCTAAAACACGCAATCTATTATTATTATTCTTTGTTTCTCTTATTGAAATAAATTTATTTCATTAATTAGGTAATAAAAAAAATATTTATTGACTTTTTTGATAAGAGATTGTTGTACATATTACATAAATATTTTATTTTATTCTTCTTTTCGAAACTTTATCTTTTGCTGTTAATTTTAGCAAAAAGATAATAAAAAAAAATTAGTTTGGAATGATAATCAGCTTCTTAGCTCATCCTACAGAAGTAGATAAATTTCATATTGATAATAAATAGAATTTTCTTTCATGTAAATTTTATTTCATTCCTGTATAATAATTATAATAATATAGATAATCACGATTAACAGTACATCTCACAATATAAAACACGTTACTCACAGTATAATTTGGTATATATATATATATATATTATATATATATAATATATATATGTTTGAAACGTATATCATAATTTTCTACTATGTAATAATAACAATAATCAGTAGTTCTTCTTTTTTCAAATTTTTTCTTTCGTCGTTAGAGAGACACGGTATATAGTGGTAGCGCATGAACAAATGAAGGCACATATAGTTAATATATAGAGTAAGCGTTAATTGTTTCAGCAACAATTTGATTTAATATCCGTAGTTAAATATATAAGCATTACTGATTTTTTGATTTTTGTATCAGAAAACTTTCATTTGTTTTATACAATAATATATTGTTTATAGTAGTTTTAGAAATTTATAGAAACTGTAAACTGATAACGTTTTGATATATGATATAATTTAGGCTATAGGAACTGACAATCAATATATATTCGTTATACTTAGTGCACTTCGAGCAAATTGAATACATAACTTGTTTCAATTAGGAAAATTAGGAACGAATAAAGATGACCCAGATTCTATCTAACGGATTATGATAATATAATCAACTTCGATCTATTGACTATCACATCGAATATATATTTTATTTATGTTTGATAAATTTTAATCAATATATACGCCAATTTATATATAATCTACTAATTCACATGTTATATATATTTTCGTATGTGTTACACTACGTGAAGGCAGTTATAGTTGATAAAAGATATCATCATATGATAAAACTATTCAAGATTTGAAGGGGGGGTCTGAAACTACAAGAAATATTGATCGCTGTAATAATTATCGACTTTTAAAAATCTATATACGAGTTTTTTTACACTGAGCTTAAAAATCTACTTTTGGAAAAAAAAATTGAAGTTTATCGTCCCGAAAAATCAGTCCTGGACATTTTTTTTTTTTGTCAATCTTGAATTTTTTTCAAATTGTGACAATTGGCGGGATTCAAACTTTTGTTTTCCCGCCTTTGGCTTCACGGCATAGAGTCAAATTTTTCTGAGCAATCGATTCTTGTAGTAATTAAATTTGGTCGCTAGACCCCCCCTGAAAAATCTAAATTCTAATGTTTCGAAAACTGTAAACTACTAAAGCATCACGAAAAAAAAAAAAAAAAAAAAATTACGGAATAAAAAATGTTTCAAATATTTCATACAGTGTATAATTTTCAAAAGGCATTGCGGTTACATATCTTTTTCCTTTTTTTTTTTTTAATCTCTTCTATTATCATTGTTGTAAATTGGTTTCAATTTTTTATCTCATGTTTCGGTGGTTCGCGTTTTGAACGATCAAAAAACTGTTTCGAAAAAAAATGTATAATTACACTTTTCATATACATACTTTCATATATACTGAATAATTTTAAATATATGTGCTATAAATTACGATATAATATATGTATAGTACTAGTACAGTGAAGGCAATGGTTTTCTGTTTTTTTTTGGTTAGTTTCTTTTTTTTTCACAGAAGAAACAGGAAAAAAAAATACATTTTACAAATATTATTTGGCCCCATTGGGGTGCAGGCTTTTGCGTAGCGAAGAGGGCCGCACAGCTCGCGTTATAATTAATCGACATATCCATTAACCTCAATATATAATTAGGTATGTATGGTTAATTAGTACCGAAGCAAATATGCATTCAATTGCCATAGCTGTGCATCATGAATTCTGTATAATTCTTTCGACACAGGCATTAAAAAGTCACTTTTTGACGCCTCTTTTTGATCCTAAAGGGACACTTTGTACGGCTAACTTCAGGACTACTTTGAAAAGTATTATTCAAGATTCATACCAGCCTTGAAAAGATTTTTTATGGCAATGAACTGGCTTAAAAAGTGTTTTTTTCAATTTATACCTGCCTCAAAACGACTGTTTGTCGTAATTTGAAGACTTTTTATGGCAATGAATGGCCTTAAGAGGTATTTTCAAGATTTATATCTGACTTAAAAAGACTTTCTATGGCAATGAACTGGCTTGAAAAGTGTCCTTCAAATTTATACCTGCCTTAAAACGGCCTTTTATGGCAATTTGAAGACTTTTTATGGCAATTAACTGCCTTGAAAAGTGTTTTTGGAATTTATACCAGCCTCAAAAAGACTTTTTATGGCAATAAACTGCCTTGAAAAGTGTTTTTTGAATTTATACCAGCCTCAAAAAGACTTTTTATGGCGATGAACTACCAAAAAGTGTATTTTGAATTTATATACCACCCTCAAAAAGATTTTTTATGGCAATAAACTGCCTTAAAAAGTGTTTTTTTTTTATTTGTTCCTGCATTAAAAAGACTTTTTATGGCAATTTCAAGACTTTTCATGGCAGTCTACTCCTTTTTACGGCAATTATCATACGTAGTTCGAGCGAATCTCAACTGGCATAGTGGCATCAAAGTGCCTTTCAAATGCTTTCGTCAAAAAACAAATTTTATTGGGTGGGTGCGTAAAGTAAATGTTCGACGAGGATCATGTTTCTAATATTATCTGTTCTCTTTGCCTAGTCTTAAATCCTAAAAATTAAATTGCCTAAAATCTCTAAAAACATAACCTCGTCCAAAAAGCTTCACTTTACGCGCATACCGCATAAATATATCTATTATATTCACTAAATTTTGAATACTGTTTTCACATCTACAATATCATCAATTTTCAACAATCAATCGACCAATCCTTCAGTCATTTACTTCGCCAAGAGAAAAAAAATATATATAGGGCTTTAAAATATCGAATTTGGATCAAATTTTTCGTAGCTAATTTTTTTCTCAATGAATCTCAAAAAGAATCCTCAGTCTGCGGGTCCATGAGTGGCAGTCTCTCGTAAACTGCGAGACCTTTTAGACTGGAATTATACTGCTAAAGGGCGATGGTTCTGAGTTCGTTTTCATTGTCAAATTCCTCCGGCGACCCTGGGACCCCCTCGACCAGTCCTTCGTCCTCGCTCTCCTTGTCCTGGGCCTCGCTGCAGTACCTGCATCTCATTTTAGCGTCGTCGCCGACCCGGACCGACCGCGTTATCACCAGAAGGGTGGTCAGACTTACGACGAAAAATATCGTCGGTACTATTATAGCGATAAGAAGCTCGGTCCGAGTCTTTTCGAGGTCGAATCTTGCCACCACGAAAAACGAGTCGTTCTGAAAATGAAAATTTACCGCAGGATTTTCAATTTCGATCCTATCTCGCGAAATAACGACACATCCTTTTTTTTTGTTGTTGTTTTTTGTTCTTTTTTCTGTTAAAATGAAAACGTGTCACGGAATAACGACCCTTAGATTGCATTATGGATGAGAATCGACCCGTGTATTCAACCCCGCGGTTATACTCGTGCGTAGGGGGTTTGAATTTTACCGAAAAAATGGAAATTGAAAACTGTATTATTTACTGGGTCCCACAAAAGGAAGAAAAAAAAACAACAAAAAAAGAAATTGTTTTTGTATCATGCGATAAAATTTTTATCAGATCCGATTTTGTTTCTATGAAGTCGTACAGTACATCGAATATTATTGAAAAAACATCGAATCTGGTCAAATTTGAGAAACATATGATTTTATAATGTTTTTTCGAGTGCGGAAAAAATTTAGCTTGCAATGATTTTCTTTCCATTGTTAAAAGCACTAATTTTATAGGTACAAAATAACTATAAATAAGTAATGAAAAAAAAATACTGGATTACAGAATCGTTACAATTTTTACTCATTTTTTTTTTTTTTTGTTATGGAAAACTAAATTAGAAAAATTTTCTAATAATTTGTAGTTATTTTCGCAGGATTTTTCATGAAATCAGGATCCAAAATTCTATAAGCATTCGAAGCTTGACTCGACGATCTTTAGAAATTTTCTGGTGTCCATTTCGGTTTTTTATTTTGTTTCAATTTTTTTTTCACTCAAATGAATTTCAAAATTTGAGAGTTCATAAAATTTGATTTCCTCTTCGGAAAAATGCTAGCTTTTCGATTTTTTTTTCTTTCCCAAATGAAATCTAATCATACGTAAGAAAAATCCCTTGACGTGAGGGGTTTAAAAATTCTTTGAGAAATCCAGGATTTTTCACTAGAAAAAGAAATTTCCTTATAATCATTCAAGGATTTCCAGGATTTTTCTCCTGTTTCCAGTTTTCAAACACAAGTAAAACAATTAAATTTAAGAAAATTGAAGAAATTAGTGAGAATCTTTGATCTTCTAATCTACAAAATCAAATAATCCTTCTCTTCTGTACGAGCTTTTTTTTTCTTGTATAAACGATCGTTTGTTGGTCAAGTGCCAATTAGCCGAGGGTTTCTCTGCACACAGAATAAAGTGAAAGAGCGAGATAGAGAGCGGGCGGTTGAATTGGCGGAAAATCGAAACAGGTTTTTCCCCAGAGGATTTTTTTTTTATGAAGAATAGTGTCCTCTCCGCGTCCATACATTCAACCCGCTGTGACTTTGATCGATGAGATTCCTCCTCCTCCCCTTTACGATCTGATACACAAGGGAAGCAAGAAAACTTTTTCCATACACGTATATAAATAAAAGACGAGCAAAACTACTGACTCAAACTCTGAATAAATCTTTTTACCTCGTTCTTGTTCTTGTTTCAGGTAAGTCCGCGAAGTAATTCTTGAGCGGAATTAATGACTCCGGAAATTCGGTAAGTAAGTGGAAAAGTATCGAGAGAAATTAACAATATCTGGAAATTTCTCATACAAATAGGAATGAAATTCATAAATCCTGGTGATTTTCCTTTTTTGCTCGATTCTGCAATATTTTATGATCCGATTCGGCAATTATTGTAGCAGTGGAAACTCATTTTTACACAAAATTATCACGAATTCACTGAGAGAAGAGTTTCTTTATACCAAATGAACGCATTTATTTGAAAATTTCGCGAAATATTCGTTAGCTGTTAAAGAATATCTTAACATGAAGTAAATATACATGTTGTTTTAACTACTGTGGAAATTCCGTAGTATTCGCAATAAATAAAGCATTCGGTTGAGACAAAAAACACACCATGTCTACTCAAATACAGATTTATTAACAGTTAACAAATCTTACATGAGGGTTCGAGATTTGATGTAATTCGTGCGTAGTAGTCTGTACGCTTGCCGCTAGAGGTGAGAGCGGCGCTGAATACTCTAGCTACAGTCTCGCGAGTAAAAGCGCGCCAGTCATAATACATTCGCCGACGTGAGGCGCATCATTCTAAGCTCGAGGCGAACCCGTTCCTGGGCATTGTTTGGGCAGCATATTTTAGGCATGCACTATCTTTTTCGGTGGAAATAGTGAAAATATTATTCCAACAGTCACTTATCACGTTAAAAAAAATTGGGACATGACTTCATAGTCAATACCTGATTGGTCTAAAAAAAAAAGATCACCATTCGTGGATAACTGCACTGATAGAAAAGCACAATTTATTAACTATTCGTAGTTGAACTTCATGATCGTTCTGCTGAAACAACAGGTGCGGTTTGAAGAGAAATACAAGATTTCTCAACTATTAAGAAATCCCCATTTCACTATCGTGATGATCGTCTGATATAACTGGACGCGAATTTTAAGGAAATTGATGATTCGTTAACTATTAAGAAATCTTTATTTGAGACAAAGAAAACACTCAAATGAATGATTTCTTAGCTATGACTAAATGTATATTTGCTTATATACGAATATACGATTCGTTAACTGTTAACGAACTTTGTTAACAACAACAAAACTCTTTTCTCAGTTGCAGTGTAGGGACGATGAAATGGTACTCACCTTGTTGTAGTAACAGGGGTATCTGCTCTGTGCAGTTTTGTTATCCCCGTCCCTCCCGTTGGTCAATAAAAAATCGCGACATTCACCTCTCAGAGTATTCACGCATCCTTCGAGGTTGATGTAGAGTCTCGAGCTGTTGTAGATCGTCAATGATCTCTGCGATGGTACAAACACGTCGGTCGGATCTACCGGATGCGCCAAATTCGCTTCGTAGATATCCAGAAATGTTGTGAAATTTACAAAAGGGTGGGGGATCTTTTTCTCGTCGATGAGTGAACCGTTCACACAATCCTCCGTCCTGAGTAAAAGCAAGAAAAAAAAACGACATATTTTCATTTTAATATCGCGACGGTGTGACGATATTCGATTCGGGACCCCAAAATGCCTTTGAGACATTTTGTTTTAGGATTCCCACGGTTTCTAAGAAAAAAATCCTTTCTACAATGCGAACACAGGAAGGATAAAGCGATGAAGCCTGCGGGCTCAGGGTTGTGAAAAATAAATTGAAAAATTGATGAATTTTGGACAGAAAAAGCAGTTAAAAATTACATTTTTATTTGCAATATTGACCCCGGAGTGATACGATCACTCCGGAGTGATGGCTCACTGTAGAGCAATGTTTTCCTTACCCAGAGTGATAATATCACTGCGGAGTCATTTTTTGTCAATACCCAGAATCACTTCTAAGTGCCTTTTTTCATTGCCCAGAGTGATAGTATCACTCCAAAGTGACGTTTCGCTGGTCCATCCAAAGTGATGATGAATTGCTGTGATAGCATTACTTCAGAATTACTCTGTCAATGTTCAGAGCGATGGTTTGCTTACTAATAGTTTCACTTTGGATCGTTTTTTTTTATCACCAAAAATTACTTCGAAGTGATTCTTTCATTATACGTAGAATCACTTGTTTCATTCAGAGTGACTGTGTCACTTCAAAGTGACTTTGTCCCTTTAGAATTACTTTTTTTATTGATCAGAGTGACATTTTCATCACGTAGAGTGATGGTATCACTTCAGAGTGACTTTTTCAGCACCCAGAATGACGTTCACTCTACTCAGACAGACTATTTCCCTCTAAAACTCATTCTATAGTGATAGTACATCACGTCAAAGAGACTTTTTCACTATCCAGAGTGATGGTATCACTTCAAAATTACTGTTTGAGTTCCCACATGACGTAATTTTACTACTCAGAGTGACTTTTTCACTTCATATAGTGATTATTTCACTTCAAAGTCACTCATTTCACTCTAAATTAACTCTAGAGTGATAGAATCAATCCAGAACTAAGTTTTTTTTGTACCCAGAGTGATAATGTATCACTTCGGACATTTTTTTAGACTCTAAAATAACTCATCCATTATTTAGAATCACTTGTTTCATTCAGAGTGACTGTGTCACTCCAAAGTGACTTTTTCCACTACCCAGAGTGACATAATCCCTTCAGAATTATTTTTTTACTGACCAGAGTGACATTTTCATTACGTAGAGTGATGGTATCACTTCAGAGTGACTTTTTCAGCACCCAGAAAGACGTTCACTCTACTCAGACAGACTATTTTCCTCTGAATTTTTTCTTGAGTGATAGTACATCACTTCGAAGAGACTTTTTCACTAGCCAGAGTGATGGTATCACTCCAAAATTACTTTTTTGGTACCCACGTGACGTAATTTTACTACTCAGAGTGACTTTCTCACTTCATATAGTGATTATTTTACTTCGAAGTGACTTTTTCACTCTGAATTAACTCCAGAGTGATAGAATCAATCCAGAACTAAGTTTTTTTTGTACTCAGAGTGATAGTATCACTTTAGACAGACTTTTTTAGACTCTAAAATAACTTATCCATTACTTAGAATCACTTGTTGCGTTCAGAGTGACATTTCAGTATCACTATAATCGCTTCGAGTGATTCAATCACACTCGATTCGTCGCTTCAACGGTTCCAAATAATTGTGACGCAAATAAACGAACAGAGTTCGATCATTATTCTAACATGCTCGATAAAATGCTTGCCTGATGGTGTCTCCGTCCTTAGCGACCGTCAAGCAGCTCGCAATGATCCCGCCGTCATCTTCACCCCAAAATTGAATCGGATCCTTGAGTCTGGTACCGGGCAAATTTCCGTTGGCTCTATTAAGGGCTCTGGCGCTCGAGCACCTGGCAGTGAATATGTTATCGTCTTGCATGAGGAACACGTTGATACCCACGGTTGTAATTTTGTGACAATATCTGTCACACGAAAATGCTTTTTTTATTTTCGTACACCTCGAGTGTTGGCAGCTGAAAAAACCGTTCAATTTCATGTTGTCCTTTTCGCTGTCGATCAGGATGCCGTCCGCCTTGTGATGGCAGAGCATCAGCTCGCTCAGATTCGCGCAGTGGCCAAGACTGCAATTGAACACTCCGGACAGGGAACTGCACTCGCTTCCATTGTTGCAATTGTACCTTTTCAGCTGCGCCGTGTTCACCTGTGGATCATCAGACCGAATCGGATCGTTTTTCTCTGCGCCCCCAATTTACGGGATAATACGTTCGCTCGGAGCCTCTTATCGTGACTGAACAAGAAACCCTTTTCACCCCCAACGACGTGAAATCGATTTCGCGAATGACACTCAGGCGCCACCCACGTGACGTAGGGTTTCGTTTATCAAATGTTACAGAGTCTTGCTCTCTTGCTCTGCTCGTTTGTTGTTTGGAAAAAAAGCAATTACTCATGAATATTCTGGGAGATATAGGGGATGAAATTATTAGAGGTGTAGGTTACATCGATTCTGGGATATCTAATTAGACCTCCGACTCCTCATTAGCTAATTAATACCGTTTCTGTTCATGAAGCTCGAGGAATTAATTTGTGCAAAAAATTTAGCCTGATATTTGCAAAAGGTTGTAAAGTATTTAGAATGCAGGAAAGCCGCTTGAAAGAAAAAAAGGGATGAAGGGATTGATAAAAAAAAATTATATTATGTATTTTTCGATTGAAAATCGATTGATTAATTTCTCAGCAAGAAATTTCATATCGAAATTCAAGAGAATATTAGCAAATGGAGTGAAATGACAGAAGGTCATATTTTTTAAAAAAGTCAAAACTGCCAAAAGTCATTTTTCATATTTTAGAACGTTTTTCACACGATTTTGGGAACACATTTTTTTTTTTTTGTCTACGATGCACAAAATAAAATCTATCGGTGGATCGATTCAAGTTTTTCGGGTCTCAAACTATTCAGTAAAGAGGCCTTTTCAATATGAACGGAAAACTTGTTGATCCGATAAAAATTGTGCCAGATAATCATAATTTTTCAGAATAAAATAGCGTTTTACTGTCTTCATACTTTACTTTTCACGATGACTCGAGTAAAAATAAAGTTATCAAAAAGTTCTTTGTTCATATCGAAGAAGCCTCTTTACTGAACGGTTCGAGACCAGAAAAACTTGAATCGGTCCACCGGTAGATTTTATTTCGTGCATCATAGACGGAAAAAAAATTATTACTAAAATCATGTGTGAATCAAAAGTGAGTTTCGGTGGTTTTGACTTTTTTCAAAATTTTAAGCTGTGCGAGCAAAAACAAGACACAGAATATCCTTGGCGAGTCACATCATCGAACCTGCACTTAACCGGTGACTCAGTCTTGTCATACCATCTACCCCTAAGTCGTAAAAAAAAATTGTGTGGCTTTAGTAGAACAAGTTTATCCTATTTCCGCGTGGAGGGATGACGACGTTTCAGCGCGTGTCAAGGTCTCGACATCGAGAAATTTTCCCTTGAGTTTTTTTTTTGCGTCATTGAAGACAGGGGGTAGTTATTCTCTGATGTCTTTCCTTGAACTGAATGAAAATTGAATATCAGAAGAGTTGGCCTCGTTTCGTGAAAACTTTTCTTACGTTGGGGTGCTAAAATATTGTGGAAAATATTAATATAAGGGTTCCTTCCCCCTCCCAACGGCCCATATTTCACCCTCACGGTCCGAAATTGAAACGAGTTCATCGAGTCCTAAAGGTCGATTAAAACTTCCGAAGTGATTCTAATTTCTCTCTGTCATGTCGAGGTGGGACCAAAGGGTTCCAAAGGGTTGGGAAATGTGCGTAGATGACAAATTTTTCATTTTCTCAATTATGGGGTCGCGGAAAGAAGAGGAACTTCCGTCGTAGCGTAGGGAGCGGAAAGAAAAAATGAAAGATTGAAGTATTTTCAATTCTGAAAGGGGATCGAGTCCCGTCTTGAATAATGCAGCCCCTGCTCCGATAGGTTGGGATGAAAAGCGGAACCCTTATTGAGAAGCATCATTTCGGTGGGAAAGTGCTTTTCCACAAATTTCGTCACCGGTTTCTCAATACTATGCAAATTTATTTTATCCAATCCCCTTCGGAGCTTCTTTGTTAGTGCTTTACCCCGCGGATGGATTAAGTTTAATTGAAAGCTCTGCGGATTGAGCTTACCGAGTCGCTTCGCTCGGTTTCCTACCCTCCGGAATTAAAAGAATCAGAAGCAATCTCAATTCTAATCGTGTACAAAATTGAGGAAAGATTGTAGCGCAAAATTTTTAGTTCTGTGATTTTTCGTTCTTTGAATGATCGAATTTTCTGAATCATTTTGGGTTAAAAATTTGTTAGATTTGTGAGTTTTATAGACTCTAAATTTTTTTACAATTCTCATTCTAATTGTTTCACAATTTTATGGATTTTTGAAATTCTTCGAATTCCAGAATTTGGGTGTCTTGGGATCGTAAAATTTTCAGATTCTCCAATTACCTCTAGCCTTCTATTCACTGAAACTCGAAAATTAAGAATACTCGAATTTTTGAACGCTCCAAATTTTCTCAACTATTGAATTTCTGAATAGTTCCAGCTTCCAAATTTTCTGAATCTTGGAATTTCGTAATTCCTCAATTTTCATCGAGTCATTTGATTTTTGAATTCCTAAACCATCCGAACTTCCTGAACTTTTGAATGATAAAATTCTTACACATTCATATAACTTTAGAATCATCAAATTTTCTGAGCTCTCAAAGTTTTCCATTTCTTATCGTTGAATTTGAATCGTTTGATGAAAATGAAAAATTCTACTCACCTGAGGGCAAGCGATGTTCGAAATTCTGGTACAATTTTGGAAAATAATATCGGTCCCGTTCCTCCTCACAGTTGCATGAATTTGGGGACAAAATCCCGTAGTCTTTGTGAGACACCATTCCCCGCAGCTGGCCCATGCACAATAATTCACAAGGGTCGTATTTACGGTCTGACACATCACCGGATCTGGTTCTATGCCGGCATTGAAAGCCCTGAAACAAGAAACCTCGTTTCGTTGTTCACGTTGTTGATAGGAAAAGCTTTTCCGGAAAGTGTTATAACCCCGGCGAACCAGAATCACCGCAGCTGTTGTATCCCGTGGGGTGGAAAAATTACACGTACGCGACCCCCTCCCACCCCATATTTACGTATCGGAAAAACGTTTTAGTTCAGGACACTCTGACCAGTGAAAATTGGAATTAAAAATTGAAAAATAAGAAATTTGAGTCGAGAGAAAATTCATGTGCGATCAAAAAAAAAAAAAAAAAAAAACGAATTCAAAGATCGCGGAATTTGGTTTTTTTCTGTCTTCTGACCTCATGTTATACTAATTTATGGAAATATAGTCAGGTTTAATTTTTCGTTTTCAACTGAACTAATTATTTAGTATTTTGAATTCTCTATAAATTTTCAGAATTTTATTATGTAATAATACGTTTGAATTATTGAATTATCTGAACTTTCAAAAGTATTGAATTTTTTAACTTTTCTCATTTTTCAAATTTAAAAAAATTGTGACAATGGATTGAAAAATTTTCATTATGTAACATTTCCAATTATTATTTGATCAAAGATTACAATTTTTTTTCAAATGTCACTTATTACAACAATTATGATTTTTTACTCAAAGAAAAAATTTTCTTTTATTTCTCAATATTCAAGAATTTAATACTGTGATTAAAAAAAAGTGTATCGAAGTGAGATTTTTTATTCAAAAAGCATTTATGTTCATTTCCACATTTCAAAAATTCGAAGTAAAAGTCGATACTTCCTTTTTTTTCAATAAATTCATCAATTTTGATCACATTATACCATTTTTTTTTTCTTTATCAACCCTCTCAATTATTTAATAAATCGTAAAAAAAAGTTAACCTTTCTATCAAGCAATGAAAAAAGTTTGAGGGTATATATTTCATTTGGGACATGGAAAAAAAAAATTGTTCAACTTCAATACGGGTTAACTTGTCTGAATATTTATGAGTAACTCTCAGCAACAAGTTTCTACACTTCAATGGATATAAAGGAAGTAGTCTGAGCGATAAAATAATTGAATAAATTGATCGATGGGTGTTCCAAAAAAAAAAAACATTTAGGATTTGAAAATCGAATTACACAGAGAAAAAATTACTGGTCAAATTTGTATCGTGATCAAAATTATCGTAGAATCTATCTTTTGACCAGAAATTAAATATCGCGAAGCTCAAATTCGGTTTTGTAGGATCAAATTTTTCACTCAATGTAGTCAGAGTTTGACTTTTTTAAAAATCGAATTCTGTTTTCTATTGATCAAAAAATTGTCTATTATTCCGTCAAATTTTGATCACTAACTTATTGGTCAAATTTAATCTTTTTTTTTTCTTGTCACATTGTGATTTTTTTTTTTGGGCGCCAAATTTGACATTTTTTTAGTTCTAATAATTCTGAGTATAGCCTTATTATTGTTTCTTTTTTGAATAAAATTTTGTCTTTTTGGTCTTAGTTCGACAATTTTCGGTTACATTTGATTTTATTTGTTACATAATCGGATGTATTACCTGTGCGACGGCATGTAGATAGCAACGCTCAGATAAACGAGAGCGACGCAGCTTATCACGATCGTGAATTGACACAAGCAAATACTTCCACAAATCCTTCGATCCTGTTCAGGAATTAATCTGGACTTGTGCTTTCTCCCCATTTTGATATTTTATTTTTTATTCTCTCTTCAAATTTTCCGGGAAAATTCAAAATAGATTAAAATCTGCTATTCTAAATTCCGACGATAGAAAAATAGTGAAACAGAAAATCAATTCGTTTCCAAAATTCTATATTTTTTTCACTGCGAGTTTTAGAATCGTGGCTTTTTTTTCTCAAAATCCGAAACCCTGAAATCCCTGAATTTGAAATTCGTGTAAAAATCGACGCGTTAATTTTTCCTAATCACACGTGATCGTGTATCTGCTAGGATAAACCACTCCCTTATGGGTTTAACGAATAGACGAATAAAACCGCACCCTTGTTTTACTTCCAGTCATCGTATTCCCTCGATTATTATTAACCCACACGAAAAACACTTTTAGTCAAATACGTCGTTTCTCTATCGGGGTGTGTATCAGCTGTATGCAACGCATCATACACGCGTCCGCGATGCTTCCCATACTCTGGCTATCATGCACTTTGATAAATTGCTTCATCCCTAATCATTTTATTACCTAATTATCTTATACAAGCTTCTATTGGTCTCCCAAATTACCATATGAAACGGAATCATTATTGTTATCAAAATTATTTCGTGCGTCAAAAATCGTCGAGACTTTTTTTTTTTTTTTTTATTTTTTTTTTTTTTTTTTTATTTTATTTTCAAGTTAAAAAACTTTTTTTTTTCATTGAGTTTTAAATTTCAGTCAATTTCTACGAAATTTAATTTGGCAGTTTTTTTTTTGGATAATTTTGATTCTATACTTTTTATCTTTTTAAAAAAAATATCTTTTCATCTTTTGATTTATTTTTTATATTCTCTACCGAAAATATTTCATCTAAATAATTATTTCTACTAAACTTTCGGCTCATTTCCGTCCATTTTTTTTTTTTAATTCAAGCTTTTTAAACAGCACATATTGCAAGCACCGAATATTTTTTTCTTCGAGGGGGGCACTTGAAATTTGTAAGATATAATGAAACAGGATGTATGTGTTCGAGCTCTCGCGGTCCTGAACTGTTTGAAAACAAGCGAAGCTTCTGGCTATATAAATTCTACGACTAAAGCTCGAGCTTGCGCAGTTAGAGAATAAAGTAAGCTTGAGAGATGGAAGCTCGTATCTACATCTGGCGGTTATAACCCGAGCTTTTTATACTATCTTGAAGTATCGCGGCCATTTTTAAAGCTCGGAAGATAAGAAAAAGCGTTCAAATTTGACATATAGTCAGTTTTTTTTTAATCGATTGATTGAATTTTTTTCAGGCTTGAATTCTTAAGTTTTCAAAATCAATAGAATTAATGGTAAATTTTTGAATTCAGTAAAAAAAAAAAAAAAAACGAATATTTAAAGTTGATAAAAATGGTAAATTTTCAAATTCAAATAGGTAAATTTTTTCTGCAACTGGTGAAAATGACTTAGAATGGGAATTTTTTAAATTCAATCAAAAAAAATTTTTGAATATTTTCATCGCATTTTTTTTTTTTGGGAAGATGATGAATAAATTTATTGGTCGTGAATATTTAACAGAAGAAAGAAAAACGAATTTGTATTTAATTCATAACCCAAACATTTCGCATATCTTATACAATATAATATATTATTTACAATAAATTGCAATTACGTTATTGGAGATGTAATTATAATTTTGTTCTCTTTTTTAATACTATATGTACAATACAATTAATTTAAATTTAAATTTATTACTCTCTTTTTTTACGAAGCGGTGAACATTTTTTCGGTGAAATATAATTTTGTAATTTTTTCTTCTTCATTATTAATTAAATTTTATTAATTAAATATTATTATAAGATCGAAGGAAGCTTCACAGGGTGAACCATACGTACGTTGTTTTTTTTTTTTTTTTTCTATTTCACTCGATTTAACGATTAACTTATATAGATTCTTGTATCAAGCTAGAATCAACTATGCGCGAGTATCTCAAAAGTTTATTAATTAATTTTTAATACCTACATAAACTATAGATGGCGTCTGTCATTCTTTGATTACACTATGATTTATTGATTTTCTATTATCTCGATCGCTGGTTAATAATAATTCTATTTTATTTTTATCTGCTTTCGTTTCTCCTCATTTTATCCAAATATTCATATAATTTCGAGATTAGTTATTTATTTATTTATTATATTTGATGAATTTTTTTTATATTCTATATAAAACGAAATATCCAAATATTCATATAATTTCGAGATTAGTTATTTATTTATTTATTATATTTGATGAATTTTTTTTATATTCTATATAAAACGAAATAGAAAAAAAACGATGTCTATGATTTATGTCTATAGCTTTGAAAATTAAAACGATCCTCGCGTATTTATTTCTTCTTCTTCTACATAGTTTTTATGCTATATTTTATTACTAAAAATCGTTTCGAAATTTTAGCTAGAAATATATAGTCGATATAATCATTATTATTTCTGATCTATAATTTCTCGTTAATCTGAATATATTAGAAGTTTGTTTTCTACAGTTACGTCATGCGTTACGTTACAGTATAGTACCTATATATTTTTTACTTTTATTTTTTCACTTTTTGATTAGTTTTTCTATTCCTGTATGATATAGAGAGAATTATTACTGCGAGTATTGAAGATTTTAGTTATTGAGTGATTTGACAATATAATCATACGATATTGGCACTAAAACGAAGATTCGGATGTACAAGAAATCGTCAAGAATTAAAATCGAAAATTTCTTACTCACTTCTTTGAAGACGATTTTATTCTTATTTTGGTATCATTTCAAAATTTCGATAGCCAGTATCATTTTTTAGATTTTGATTCTCAGAGAAATTTATTTTGTTTAAAATTCAAACTCCTTTCGTTCGCAATTAATCGATTTCTTTATCGATCTCGAAATTTCGAAATAATTAGAGAACAAAGAACTGAAAGAATGAAAAAATGTGATCGAGAGTCTTTTTTCATGCAAATTTCAGTTTTTTTTTTTTTTTTATAGAAAGTGAAGAAAAAATCGTTTTTTAAGAAAGAGGCCAGAGATAACTTTCGTCCTTAATTCTGAATCACGATTCTGTCCAGTGTTATCAATATCTTTGTGAAAAGTAGCGACATTCAATTGATTTACGAAAGTATAAAGAATACAGACGGTTCAAATTTAATTTAAGATTGTCGACAATGTTTAGATAATAATTTATTCATAATTATTTAACGATATTTGAACTTTTTTTTTATAATTATACTCGCGTCTTGGTGTTCAATAATTTTTATTAATCAAAAGAATTTTATTTTTTTTACTATTACTTATTCATTTCTTCAATTATTCTCTCCGAATGAAAATTGAAGACGAAAAAAGAAGCTTTTTTATTTCTATCCTTGGTGCGAGAATTTCTTCTTCTTTTTTTTTTCTTATCCGTTCATTGAGCAAAATTTTTTCGTTCATCAATCGTACGTCAAAAAGCCGTTTTTTTTTTGGACGTTAATAATATAATCTCATTTTGGTCAGTTGCCAAAAAAAAAAGAAAAATTAATTTTCAAATTCTTCTGATTGAATTCTTCCTAATATTTGCTTTTTTTCTGTTTTGGAAATCAATTTAATTTATTGCTCCTTCGAGAAAATGATCTATGATTTATATTTTTCTTTTAATTATCAACAATTTTGAATTTTCTATCGAGTAATTGTACATAGGGTAATTAATAATGATAAATATCGTGATATATAACGTGATAAATTATTATTATTATAGCAAGCTTTATATAGGGAATGAGAGTGCGAGATGCAGATTCGATTCATATATATAACATTACGAATTATTATATGATATCGACAATCAATATCCATTCAATATTATACGTATAGAATAAAAATTGTTCCTTTTGCCAAAAAGATCCTTATTACATAGCGAGGAGGTTCAATGTTTCACAACCATTCTAGATGAATGGGGCACAAGATACGTTCTTCGCTTGCTTCGAAGTGATTCTCCGTTATTTTACTGAATAAAAAAAAGAAATGAACTAAAAAAATTATTTTTCAATAATTGAATAAAATTCCATCAAATTTGATCTAGTTTAATCTAATCTTATGAAGTTTTAATCCTTTTATCATTGAAAGAAAATGATTCATTTCAGGAAGTGATGACGATTTTAATTTTTTTTTTTAATTACTCATTTTTTTTTATTAATAATGATATTATAGAATGATTTCGAAGCAGGCGTAGAATATTTCGCAAGTCCCGCTGAAAAAATTAAACTAATAATACAATATTTATCATCTAACCACTATTTAAAAACGTGGTTTTACGTTCTATATCGACATAACCATGCATAGCTTATAAATATCGCCCATGTACAAAAATTTGTAACAATTTTATATCAATTTATTTATTCATTTTTTTTTTTTTTAATATTATGTATATATAATAATTTATTCATTCGATATATATATATATATATATATATATATATCTTGTATCGTTGAATTAAAATCATTATTTCAACAAAGGCCACCTCATTCACGGTCAAGATTTCGAAATCCGTCGAACAAAGAATTTTTTTTTTTTTTTTTATTTTCTCACTTATTATCAGGATAAAAATTCTATCAGGTTCTATCAAATTTTATTTCGATTTTTTTTTTTTTTGCTCTCTATCAAATTGTACGATATGAATTTTTCTTTTGTTCTGTCAAATTTTATCGGAGTCAATAAAACTGTATTTTTTTTTTATTTTTTTTTTATTTCGTGTCATTTTATCAAATTTTAATAAACCCAGATAAAATTTGATTCAAAATATATATATTCAGATCATAAATTTTGATAGATGAACAAAAATCGAGATGAACCTAACAGAATTTTATGGCTTCAAATAAATTTGAAAAAGAGAAACAACTATTTTTTTTTTCGTTTTTATATTCATTGTTCATGATAATTTGAAAAAACCGTGCGAGGTGCCGGATCGTAGGTTAATTATTTAACTAACTACGGACTCATTGTGTCAGCTTTGGAACAGAGCATCAGCGCGTTTTTTTTTTTAACTTGGCGATTAAATCTCAACTCGGTATTATGCGTTATCGTTATACTGTAAAGTGTGAGGATTAAATGAATGACCTATTTGCAGAAGAAAAAAAATATCGTATAAATTTCAATCAGATATTTTTTTTTTTTTTTTTTTAGTGAGAGGAAGGCGCGTCTCGATCGTGATCATTTTTTTTTTTTTTAAATTTTCTTTTATATTATATCTTCTATCAATCGATTAAATTTACAATTAACATTATTTATTGGAATACTGGTAGATGATTGAGTCTGTGTCCACCTTAATTGCCTAATTATAAGGACTCTAGTCAGCTATTTTATTATCCTTCCTTTTTTTTCTCAAACAATGAAGGAAAATATTAAAGGAAAAAAAAAATCCCCTGAAATAAAAAACAAAAAATGATTTTTGCATAATCGTTATTGATGATTGAATTCTATTCATCGGATTTGAGAAAAATTTGAGAATAAAAATTCGATATTTTATGATTTGACAAAATTCAATCAAATTTTATCTTATCGTTATACAAAAACCATTTTTCTTTTTGTTGTCTTTTTTCTTTTCTTTTCTTTCGTTCAGGGAATATGAAAAATTGGACAGTGTTCTATTCACGATCTTAAACGATCTCGAAGACTAAGAAAAAGCAATATTGGAATAATTGAAATTATTCCTAAATCGAGAGGCTGCAGGATACCGGCGTCATTCCCTAGCTGGGGGATGAGCCCTTGGTAGCAGTCAGTACTCCTCTTCGTCCTCTTCGAATTCGTCCTCCCCCAGGATGCTAAAAAATTGTTACAAGAAACAAAAAAAAAAAAAAAAACCTCAATTGAGTTTGAAGAATGATAAAAAAAATCGTGTTATTTTTTTTTTTTTTTTTAAGAAAAATAAGGAAAGAGTGAAAATTAATGATAAAACTTTCTAGCCGTTTTGGCACTGCATACATACACGCTACTTACTCTTCCTTCCGGGCGTATTTGTCTATCAATGGTCGCCCAGGACTCCCACATCTTCGTCCTATCGGGGGACAGTACCAGTAGCAAAGAACTCCCAATGAAACCGCGAAGAGCACGATCGGTGTCACCAGAGCCATTACCAAATGCCTTAAATTTTCGTCCCAAGAGTACCTGAGGCGAAATTATTAATTTGAATTTTAATACAGAAGCTGACGACATGATTTTTTTTTTAATGATGATTTTTGCTTTCTGTTTAGTCGACTCTCTCATCTATAGACATCAATATTTTCTGTAATCTTCGAAACACTTTTTATATTTTTTCTAGCCTTCAATATTTTTCTAACCTTTATTATCACGTTTTTTTTTTAACCTTCGACGCTTTTCAAACCTCTCAATTTTTTTTTGTTTTTTTGTTTTTAACTTCTAACCATTTTTTCGAACCTTGAACATTTTTTGTCTGACCTGTGGCGAAAATTGTGAAAATCATTCGATTTTATAGATAAATCATCGCGAATTTCTCATCCTGCAGATTTTTGCATTTATTATAAATATATACAATCAGATGAATTATGACGATTTTTTTTAATTGTCGTCTCAGAACGCGATTTTGAATTTTTTTAATTCACGATAATAGGACTCGTTTCTTAGTTTTTTCATATTCAGTCTCCTTTCAATTTCAGTTGACTAAAACTAAAAACTGAAAATTGAAAAAAAAAAATTGAAAAAATATCTCACCTCGCAACCACGGTTTCCGGATGCGTCCTGCTGAAGTAGCACGGAAATATCTTCCCCATATTACCGTGTCCGAATTTTCTCGCAAATTCGGAGCAATTCACTCTGGGAGGGTATCCGCAACCCTCGGTATTAACGAAGAACTTCGTGTCCGCAACGTCCCAGGGTACTGAGCCAGGAGGTTTTGTGACAAACTCGTCGTATGCCATTCTCGAGTAGTTTACTCGGATTTGGTGGCATCGAAGAGCCGCACTTGTGCATCCTAAAACAAACCAAAAAAAAAAAAGAAAGATAAAAAGACAAAATTTGTAAGAAACTGAATTTAGTTCAATATTTTTATGAATAATTTGGAGATTTGAAGAAACCAGCTCAGATTTGATCCATAAACCAGAAATACAATAATTAATCAATGTGATAATTAATTTTATAGTCGAATTTTTGCAACAAAAAATGTCATTTTTAACCAACCAAAAAATTAGTCCTATATTGAACAGAGAAAAATAATCGATGTTCTCAATATTTTTAATGATAATTCGAATTTGAAAATTCGAAGAACAAAAAACAGCCTAGACAAGACCAAAAAAAACTAGGAAAGCAATGATTAATCAATGCGATAATTAATTATTTTGGGCTCAAAAAGGTCTTTTTGGATCATTAAAAAATTGTAGTATTGATTATAGTGAAATAATAATAATAGTGGACGTATTTTCGAATTCTCTCCGATTTCGTACCTTCTCTGCAGCTCGCCCACGAGCAGTTTCTCAATCCCTCGGCATATACATGATCGGTAGCCATGCATGCGACAGCGCGTGGCGAAAAATCGGCCAAAATCGTCGATATCGCTGGCTCAACGACGAAGGGTATGAGAAACAAGAATGCAAAAACTGCTAGTATCGCGGTTGTCCCGAGACACAAGGAGGTGTAAAATTTCGCCTTTTCCATCAGGGTGGCCACCTCCACCATGGGCAGGATTCCGGTAACGCTTCCGGACTTGACTTCACCCTCCTGGGTCCCCATGATCACCGTCGCTTCGTCGGACTCAATTTTGAGGCTGTTTTTTTTCGAGTCTCAGACCCGAACGATTAGAAATTTTCAAAAGTTCTCTGCCCTCGGCAATAATTCGGATATTCCTGGGGTTTTCTGTCACTCAGAATTACTTCGACCCATCGATAATTAATTTATTGGTTCTTCCTTCGGAGGGGGAATAAGAGTCAATCATCTGTCAGCATATAAAAGTAAAACGTCCGTCCTTCTCATCATAATATCAAATTTATTAATCGATTATCTATAGCATCGCGGTGATTTAATTTAATCAATATATTTATCAATTTTATCAACTATATTCAATTATTTTGATAAACTATCGCGACTACGGCGCGCGGCTTTGCTTCGTATTTCAATAATTTATTTTTCTTTTATAATATAATAATTATCTTCTGTTATTTATTTATCATTTTTTTTATTCATTTTTATGCAATTATTATATCATTTGGATTCAAAAAATTTGCGTGCTTTCGAGATGTGCGCGGGCAGTGCCATTTAGAGTTAAATCTTGAACGGTTTTATTATTGTTATAATATTTTTTTTTGCCTTTTCTTTTCTTTATAGAGTTGTTTTTTTTATAGAAGTGTGTAACGATAAGATTTTTTTTGTTTTTTCAATCACGCGTTCCCCTCCATATCCACACCTTAATAGTGACCGCGCAGTGAGAAAACCGACTGACGGGCCGGGCTCTCCTCCAAGAGGGGAATGCCTGGAACAAACAGGATACATAGACGGCTGATTAGTTTTATTAAAGACTGATCGCAATCAATCTGCGATCAGGTCTGGAAACAAGAGATAAAAAAAATCAATTTCTCTGTCTGGTGCCAAAAAAAAAGATCCTCGCAAAAATTGCGAAAGAATTCTTACTGATTCGAACTCCATCGAAATTCGACGATAAGATATAGATTTTTGTTCAGGGTGAATTGTGAAAATGGCGGGATTTCGGAATTGGACAATTTTCATTGATGGCAGTTTCGAAAACAGCGGAGAGCTGAAATCGCGAAACGGTTTTCCATGATAAATTAGCTAAAAATGCGCCAATCCGAGGAAGTGAAATTTTTTTATTGTCAATGTTCAAAATGCCACGAATTTGAAAATAGAAATTTCGCAGTAATTATTTTTTTTTTTCAATGGCGAATGTGAAATGGCTCAATTTTTGGATTGTGAATCTTAAAAATCACACTAATTCTAAATCGCGAAATTTTTTCTTTGTCGCAATTTTTTAATTCGCTCAATTTTTTGTTTTTTGTGAACGCCACAAATTTGAGAACGCTTCATTTTTCAGTCGATGCAAATTTCAAAAATATCGAAAACCGTGAAAATCTCCCATATTATTCTCTGACGTCGTAGGTTTAAAAATGCCTATAATTTTCTCAATCGATTTCTTCCACGATAAATTCTGATTTTGCAACAAGAGGAAACAAAAAAAAAAAAAAAAAACCTTCTTACGTGCCGGATCTCAGAGCGCCATGACCGAATCGCCTCCCCCAGCGTCTCCCAAATTTCCCGAAGTACTTTTTTCTAACGATGTAAGAGCAGATCCAGGCTTTCCCTTGAACCTCATCTTGGCGTCGTCTCCAACGACGACTGTCCTCTGACATAGTATCAACGTCAGGCAACTGACTATGAACAAGATGCTGGGCAGTATCAGGGCGACTAAAAATTCCTTGTAGGTTCTCTCCAGGTTGAACCTCGACACGACGATCCCCGTGTTCTGCTCGGCATAGAAGCACGGGAACCTGGCTCTCGCGTTGTGATCGGTCCCATCCTTCCCGTACTCCCTGAGGAACTCCTTGCACTCGTCCATCAACGTGTTCACGCACCCCTCGAGGTTTATCAGGAGTCTGCTCTCGTTGGCTATCAGCAGGTCCTGCTCGGGTGGCGCGACCAGCCTGGACTCGTCCAGGGGTTTCGTCGCGAAGATGTTGAGGTACGAGAGATACGTGAAGTTTGTCAGATCCGAGAGCATGCTCTTCTCGAGGACGGAGCCGTTTATGCAGTCCACAGCCTCGACCCCGAGGCTCGTGTTGTAGATACCGTAGCACGAGGCCATCATCACGTCCCCGCGTTCCTCGTTCCATATCTCCCTCCCCGTGTCCACGTCTATCGCCCTCTCGCACTGGCTGAGATACACCTTGTCTCCGCTGAGGAGTATCATGTTCTTGTTCCTGGTCGGGATGTCGACGCACCTCCTGTCGCAGTTGTACGGCGTCCTGATCCTCTCGCAGGTTCCCCGGTTGCAGTTGAACAGCCCGTCGATATCGATGCACGTTATCTTTCCCCTCCGACCAGAACACTTTAGGGGAGGATCGGTATCGTGAAACATGCACTCGAACGCGTCCGTGATGTTGATGCACATGCCGGTCGTGCAGTTGAAGGTACCGGTCAGGTTCCTGCACTCGTCGGCTATGCACCTCGACTTCTTCGCGTTCTCCTGGTCGATACCGTAGCACGTCTTGTTCGCCGTGTTCGTGCAGTTCGCCAGTACTATGCTGGACCCGTTCCTCCTCAGGTTGACGTATATCTGGATGCAGGCACCGGAAGTCTTCGAGAGGCACCACTCGCCGCAGCTCCCCCAGTCGCAGGCGTCCTTGTTGACGGCTCTGGTGGTCGTGCACATCACGGGAACCTCGCTGATACCGGACTGAAAAGCCCTGGTGCTGGGCATGTAGATCGCGACGGTCAGGTAGACGAGGGCGACCGATGACAGTACCGCTGTCATTTGGCATATGCATATGGTACCGCATATCTTTCCGTCCTGGGGCGGAATCACCAGGTCCTCTACGGGCACCGGCTTACCCATTGTCACGGTTTTTTTTCTCCTTCTCGTCTCTGCACTGATTTCACTCCGATCGGGGAATTGTTCTTCTCCGTTATAAATTTTCGGTTTTACATGACAGAATTTAGGTTAAATACCGAAAACCGCCACCGCACTTCCTCCGAGGGGATGGTGTAGGCAGAACCCTCCGACTCCTACCGAATCACGCCTGTCTCTGTCTCTCTTTATCACGATCACCCAGATGCGCGAGACTCGATACGCGCAGGAATCAATATAACCCCTGCGCAGTGTTGTGCGGTACCGCAGTGACGTCACTGGAGAATCGCGTTCACCCTACCCTTCCCTATGTCACATTTTCTTCGTTCATGGGGTGTTTGATGATTTTTGGGGAAAAAAATCGTCATTCATGATTTCCTTGGGGTTGATTTTTCAGGCTTATTCACACACCCAGCGCAAAATTGTGTGAAAGTCAGACTTTTTTGCGTCTCAATCTTGTCTCAACTATTGAAGACGTCTTTTGGTCTCTTATAGTCGTCCTTAAGAATTGAGACAAGATTTTGGAGCAAAAAGTGGGAGATTTGATATCCACTAGACGACTTTTAGATAAGTTTGAGTGGTTTAGCTCTGACGTGGAGTGAATAGGATCGAGCAGTGGTAAACCCCTTTCTTGTGGTTATTTTAGATCGTAACTGGACTATCGATCCTTGGACCTAACTACTTCCATACACGGTATTAAACTCGGATCGATATCCAACCAGTTGGATTATGTGGATGACGGTACATGAGGGAAACCAGTCACACAGATTTTTCGCGTCGAATGATAGAAATACAAAAACGAAAAAAAAATATATTTCATGGTCAGGAAAAATTGACAGATTTAGAAAAATTATGATTCAAGGATGTCAAAAATCGACAATAAAAAATTGATTTGATATTGAAAGAATCAAGTTTTACTTTCACAGGCAAAATCGTTGTAAAAAAGTTCAGGAAAAGTCAAATAATTGAATAAAATGATCAGGATTATCACAAAAAAAAAGTCAGTAGAGTCACAAAAGTCAGAAATGATAATCGAAGGGATTTCTCTAAACTGTTGAAAATTGTCCACGATTTTTAGAAATGAACTAATGACTGAATGATGTATCATAAAAATCCTGTTAATTGAGTGAAGAAGGTTACCAAAGCTCGATGCACGTATACTTTTACTGCAGATTTTTAATCGCACTAATTGAGAAACACTTGTGTGAAAAAATACTTTAATTTTAAATTTTTACCGGGTGCAAAATCGTAGCAGACGAAAGGTTCAGTCTAGACTGATGCAGGTCCGGTTTACTGACTGAAATCGTGACACAACTATATCGTATATTTTTCGCTGAATCACATTCGCGAACCGAATGAGCGGTTTAGCGGTTGAGCAATTTAGTAATTATCATTACTTGAGACACCGCGGTAGAATCATATTATATGCAGCTTAAACTGCGTAACCTTGTGAGCCTTTTCTGCTCATAAAATTACATCGCGAATTGACCCTCGTAAAAGCATCTGTGTCATTCTTAATTAATGACATCCTAATTTGTTTTTTCAAGTACCTTTTTCACCTAAATTATAACCCACGTCATTTTGGAAAAGAATCTTCAATGGTTGATACAATGATTTATTTTTTTCTGAGAATTTGAAAATTCGCGATGAAATTAAAAAAATTACAGAAATAAATGTAAATTTAGAAAGTGCAGGCGAGAATTCCAAAAATTAACAATCTTTAGTTTCATGGTTTGAAATTTTTAATTCGCAAATATTGGACCAAATTTGAAGACGTGCGAATTTTTTTAAAGATTGAAAACGTGTCATTTTTTGCAAATGACCCAGATTTTTAATTGGCAAATTTTTGGAAACACGTCATTTTTCTATTTATGATGAATTTCGCAATGACGAAATAGCGAATAGAAAAAAAACGCGCGAATCTTTAAAATTGTGCCTTTATTTTTGAACGGTGAAATTTCAGATTTACGAGAATATTAACTAACTTTTGGTTCTGAATTTTTTTTACCGAGTTACCAGACACGAGGCAAAATCGCAATCGTGCAGCAGAAAAACGAGGCTAATTCTAAAAAACAATTTAGCGACACGCTTCTCTCATTTGATATCGATCCAGGTCGCGTACTGGGCAGGAGGAAAGGCAAACTAACGCGGTTCCGCGTGTATCGACTCGTTTTGCGAAATACAAAATAGAATTGTCGCATCTGCATGGGGACAAAAAATATATAAATTTAGCTATTCTACTTAAAAAAATACGTTTTTTCGACTGTGACTCGACATCGACTTTTGGACACAATAAAAAAGAGTCTAGAGACACCTTTTTATTCATTATTAAAAAAAAAAAAAAAAAAAACGCGGCTCTGTATTGAACGGAAATATTTTCTCCGAGGTCGTTTATCGACCTGTGATGATAAATTATTGAACACGTGATGAAAGATTAACACTCCCGTATGTGGTATGTGGCTGCAAAGTCACGAGTCGCGGAGTTCATGCAATTATTGAGAATAATATCTCACTATGAAAGTGTTCAATTGGTGATAGCGTTTTTTTTTCTTTTTTTTTGACATCACTTTACAACAGCGAAAAAAGTAACGAAAGCAATTAATTTCCGACAATTTGATAGGTACTGAATTAGCTGCTATAATGTCCAAGATAATGTTATGGTCGCGTGCTAATTAGTGGAATTTGTTAATCACGAGCAAATACTGTTGGTAAAAAAATTTGATACACTATCTGAGTATGCGGATAATCGATTGGATCCTAGAAAAAAAAACTCATTCAGTCTCTTCATCAATCCAACTTTCATCGATTTTTTATATCAATCTGCTTGAATTTGCAAAAAAAAAGCCATTTTTTAGTTCATCATTTGAATATTTAGTATTTCTGGATTTTTGAAATCAGGAATTTTTAAATCTGTCATTTTTTTTAGTCGCAAGGAAACTATCGTCAATATTTCAAAATCCACTATCTCATATTGAATGAAAATTAGCATAAATCAATTAGATTCGATAGAGGAAAAAAAATGGGAAGATTTTTTTTTTTTTAATTTCGCTGAACTTGGATAGAAAAGCAAAATACCGTGTTTTGAATTTTCTTAATTTAGTAAAACACTATTAATTTTACTATTCGATTTTGAAAAGTGATTTTTAAATTCGTCACATGATTTAAAATTTTTTTAATTCCACGAAACTAAATCCTGAAATTTCGTCAAAGAATTTTGATTTCACTAGATTATTCATTAAACATACACGATATTTGAAATGATTCCTATCGATATCTCGATAAATCCAAGTCGATTCCTAGATAATTTTTTTCTCTAATAATTTGAAAGGTATAACTGATCGATTTCTTCCGAAAGCTCATAAAATCACACGTGTGCCGTTTACACTGCCAAATTCGGAATGCAAAAATTGATTAGGAATGCAAAAATGTGAAAATTGGACAATTTCGATAATTGATGATCGATTTTTCTTTCAATTGATGAACGCAGGAATCTTTGAAGGACGTCAGAAATTTTTAGATAAATTTAACATTGAAAAGAAAAAATATTTTCAAATTTGGATCACATTTTTTCTTATCCTAGTTTGAATCAACAAAATTAGCGAATTTTTAGATTTGCCTACTCATCAATAATTCACCATGAAAACAGGTACCGGATTCTCAAATTTTAGCAATTTCTGTGTCCATTAAAATTAACAGAATTTGCGAGATCAATCAATAAATACGTCAATCTTGAAAGAATTGACAAACAAAAGAAATGTGATTCTGTCAAAAATGGCTTAAAACCCATTTTCCAAAATCAGAACCTCATTAAATCGATTTAAAACTGCCGCACAATTTTTGACAGCTACAAAGCTGAAAATTTCGTGCTCCAGAAAATCCACTCAAATTTTTGTGTCGATTGTCATCCTTTTTTTTTCAAAAAAATAAATTCTTCACATCGAATGCTTATTAAAAAAAAAAAAAAAAACCCAGAATGAACAACGTTTGAGCAAATTTTCTGTGACAAAAAATGTTGACAGTGCAATATAACGAGAAGGTGTCCATCGCCTGTCTTTGAAGTCATGATTTCTGAATGAATTTCATCAAACTACTCAAAGATATTAATCAAAAATTGATACCCCAAAAGCGATAAAAAAAAATGGTCAAATTCCAAGTTTGACGAAACAACCACCTGTCAAAAATTGAACATCCTGTTTACATGGGGTTTGACAGCGCGGATCTGAGGCACGAAGAGTCCGAACATTCGGTACCAGACAGAGAAACGTTTCCCATTTTCAACCCCCGGGGAAATTGACGGGGTTTAATTAAAACACTATATCGAATACGTCGAAGGTTACTCACTTATTTTTGGTGTGCGATAACGATGCTTCGGCCGTAAAAAGCTCTGTTTGACAGTAGCCAAAAGCTCCCGTAAGAGAAACAAATATGGCGGTACGCTGGGGCAACCAGAGCGCCAACTGGGGGTTGCCGTATTACGTTATAAAATCAATACCCAGTTTTACTAACACACTAGAGTGCAGAGCAGTGGCAATGTTTTTCGATAATATACGTACCGAGACCCGCGTTAAGGGTCTCGCGATACGTCGACGACCTGCGGCTAAAAAAAGAAAAATCACAAAAAATTCTGACTGAATAGAAATCGGAAAATGGGATTTCCGGAAGCTATTAACACCACGCGACCCCGCTTTCCCTATTGTTACGCAATCTCGAAACCTCTGCATCCGCTTGTCTTTGTTTGAAGAGCTTTTTTTCTATTTTTTTTTGTTTGAGGCCCTCGGCGAATGGGCAAAGAGCCTTTTTGCACAGGGTGATTAACGATGATGGTCAATTTCCTAACTTTGTAATTAGCTGATTATATAGGAGGAAGAGTGACAAAATACATGTTGATTTTATACATTTTTGACAATAATTGAGATCGAAAGATTCTAGTTCTTTTATTGGTAGAATTTAGACAGTTTCTTCATCCTAATTTTTTCTTCTTCTCTTTTTCGTTTCAATTTTTGAATCCTCGAGGATAATTTGCTTTTCCAAAATTCAATTATTTTCAATTGTTTCATATATTTAAGTGATTAGCCTTCTTCTTTTGGATTATTCAAATTCGAATCAATGATAACGCGATTTCTGCCAACTAGGAAAATTTCACGGTTCAATTTCTATGATATTGAAGAGGAAAGAAAAATTTTAAACGCGTGAAATTGTCAAATAATTTGAGAACAAGTAAAAGTACATTACCAAAAAAAAAAAAAATCGGGAAGAACTAAATTACGAATTTTAATTGACAATTTTTTGTTAAGAATTCAGGAAGAAAAAAATAGCTGAGATAATTTCGATTCTAATTTTCAAGAGAATGAAGAGATAATCGATTTTTTTTAAAGTGGCTAGCGAGCTTTTGATCTCGATTCGATAAATAATTTAACATACAAAATACAAAATTCAATCGACAATTTTTTGAGACAAAGAATTCAGTAGAAAAAAATTGTAAAAATAACATCGATTCCCATTTTAGAGAAGATTAAGAAATAATCAATTTTTGGAAAAGGGACTAACGAGCTTTTGATCTCAATTTGATGAATAATTTAACCTGTAAAATATTCGTCTCTAATTTCTGGATCATTCTGTATGTGATATATATATTTTACGTTATGCAACGGAGGCAATTACGTCGAGAGGACCTGAGATTGTGTTCCTCGTAGGAATCGATGAGGTATGTGCTTTCGCGTAGTTGAAGGCACCAACGTAATTAAGTCAAATAGTTTTGCACTGCGCAACGTACGTAGGACAATAGCGTTGATTAAGTTCCTTTGCTCCTGCAGCACACAGGAACCGATCCGTTATCGAAACTTTTAGACTGGGAAGAAAAATGATTACAGTATGAGGTTCGAAAAAAACTACCCTAAGGGTTCGCGAAAATCTTGGGCACGAGATAAAGAAAAAACCAACACTGCTGGGAACGTATTTGAATTATGCATTGCGATTAAGGAGCGCTTTTACTTTCAGTTTTCTAGCCAATAAATCTTTCCAAATTGACGTGAGAGGCTGGATATTTGGCCAGGATTCGTATCCCTATCATAAAAAAAAAAAAAAAAACCAACAGAAGAGGTTTTGACCCAATTTTTGGTAATTCTAGAACCTCATCAACGTGTCAATTAAAGAGATTTTTTTTTCAAATTAGTTTTAAAGTTGTTTGTGATTGATTGGCAAGACTTTTGGAAAATTAAGTCGATGTACTAAAGTGAGTTACAGCCATGTACCTGCAATTTAGGGTAAATAGAGTCGGGGGATTAGGCATCCTATCGAACACGTTTTGCGAGAAGTATTTGGCCCACATTTTGGGTGACTGGCTTTTAGCCAAGACTTTAGGATTCCCCGACTCTAGTCCTGGAACAACCCCAAAAATAGTTAAGGTCAACTCACCTCTCACTGTCCGCCATTGTATAACCGTGCAGTGAGGAGCTGATTTCGGAGCTTGAACCCTTCCGGGCAATCGAGCGACTACGATTTCACCTTTCACGATCGTCACAGAACTCGAACGCGGAAGAATCTTCAATTCTTGAATTAATAATAAATTTCACCGTTAAAAAAAGAAAAAAAAATCGGAATCATCGACTGGAAACGCCGCAGGTGAAATTAATCAGGACCTTGCGGAGACTCTGCCTTTCAAGCCTTTATTTCTGCCAGTTAGTCAATTATCAGATAAAAACGGTCTGCACCTTTTTTGTAGGGAATTTAAAAAGCTTCAAAATCAGTTCAGATCATTTTTCACCCAGAACCTACCGGAAACGAGATATCAGCAATAATTAATAATACTACGTGATAGA
>JAFFZH010015923.1:48041-63625 GCA_018420115.1 Euura saliciscinereae
TACCGGAAACGAGATATCAGCAATAATTAATAATACTACGTGATAGAATATTTGTAATTGACAGACTCTTGATCAACCCTTAACTTCTGACCTGTATATCTGTCAAACGGTCAACTGCCGGTTAAAAACTGTTTGAACCTTTTTTGTGAAGAATTTAAAAAGCTTCGAAATTGATTCAGGTCATTTTTACCTAAAAGCAGCGGGAGTAGAGATATAGGTAAAAGAAGATGAAAAAATGTATCAATTTCAGGATTGACAATTTTTTTTTACATTTAGAGGGTTAAAAAAAACCGATACCCTCTCGGTTTTTTTGTCTACTTTTATTCTTCATCAAAGATTGTTAATTTCCCGAAAAACCAGTATAGTAGTAGAATGAGAAGAAGGTACATGTCTGATTGTGAGTCCAACAAAAGCTGTGCGAGAAGCAGCGAGGCGTGAATTGCACTGTGTGCATTGTTTTCTTACAGTTAATTTCCAGCTTCCGCGTTCACTGTGCAAGTATGGAATAACACAAAGCGAGAGAACGAGAGAGCGAGAAAGAGAGATCGTAGATCTAGAATACCGGACGTTAGTTATTACAGTCATGCAGTACCTACAATTCTCTCAAACGTTTATCCAATTATCTCGCAGAGTAAAACGCAGGAGTTATGATCTAATTTCCTGAAATTGATTGAAAAAAGTTAATCAGTCAAGAGACCCTGCTAAGGAACGTCTTAAAATTGTCAGAAAAAACCACACCCACAGACACAGAGAGAGAGAGAAAGAGACACGCGGTTCGTTAGTGATAAAAGACAGCATCGTTTTCCACGCTCATTTCTCTTCAGCCCCTACTCGAAGTCGAGCTTCAAGATTCTCGAGGACTCTTTGTATCGTATACACCGACCAACCCCTTCTTTTGTAACTCGGGTCGTTATACATCGTATCGAACTTCGAAATCTACTCATTTCCATTGTCTCCAAAGATTTCTCCCCGAAGTTCTATTTGTTGGTCAATAAACTCGTCAAGTATCCCAGTTGGGATCCTCAACCCCCAAATCGGGGTGAATTAACCACTTAGAAATGAAATCGGTTTTTTTTCTTGTATCATTGAATAAAATTCTATACATCGATAAAATATCAAATTTTATCAGATTTCGTAAGTTTTGAGAAACACATAATTTTATTGATCAAATTTGATTCGATTGAGAAAAAATCAAGATAAGAATTTGATAAAAATTGATTTTTTTTTACCGACCAGCTGCATCCAACTGGTTAATTCTAAGCTTCTTTGAGAATTTTTTTATAAGACTTGAGAAACACATAATTTTATTGATCAAATTTGATTCGACGGAGAAAAAGTCAACGTAGAATTTGATCAAATTTTATCAGAAATGATTTTTTTTCACCGACCAGCTGCATCCAACTGGTTAATACTGAGCTTTTTCAAGATTTTTTCCTAAGATTTGAGAAACACCTAATTTTATTGACAAAATTTGATTCGACAGAGAGAAATTCGAGGTAGAATTTGAACAAATTCGAACAGAAATGATTTTTTTCGCCAACCAGCTGCGTCCACCTGATTAATTCTGAGCTTTTTAGGAGGGTTGGGGGTAAGGTTTTTCGTAGCGGCGTATCTTCTTCGGACTGGAACCCGTTCTGAATGAATAATAAATAGTGATACGGGGCCAGGTGAGGTTTTCGAGCTTGTACGGGGGACGCCCTGGACGCGGCGGTCGATGCCACCAGATGCCGTCGCGGCGCTGATATCGGGTTGAAAGTAAGCTCGCCCCAAAGCCCCCGTCTGCAGTAGCCCGGCGTCAGCCGCCGCACCAAGGATTACGTAGCAGGGGTGGCAGTGAGGGATATTTCCAGGGATATTTCTCATCGTCAGTTGTGAAACGAGCCATAATCGAAGACACGCAACAACGTCCGCTGGGTCGTTATGGCGTTGATTTAAAAAAAAAAAAAAAAAATTCAAAAACGAAACCAGAAAACAGAAGAAAAACAAATATATGTATATAGATCGAAAAAATTTGCTGAAAAGCTCATAACTCAAACAAATGTGGACAGTGCAGATTTCAGTGAGAAAAATAAACCGCTCTAATAAAACTGATATCATCACCGTCGAGGATGAGAGGTCCTAGAAACTGGGCTTCGAGCCCCGGCGGTTTCTTTCTCTTATAGCGGGTCGAGTTACCAACGTGTCATTTTTCATAAGGATGATGCCGGTATTTTTTAATCATTCGTACCGATTGCCAAAAATATTTCTTACTCAGTGCTTTTTCAACTATAAGTGACAAAAAAAAAAAACAGATTCAAAGTTTTTTTCATAGTTTGGACAATCTTTGGAAATATTCTTATTTTATTTGATTTTTTTGAACAAAATTGCAAAATTTTGAGTCAGGAATATTTTTTTATCAGTCTATCATTCCTGACTCAAAATTATGTAATTTTTTAAAAAAAAAAAAAAAAATATGAAGAAGAATACTTCTTAAAGATTGTTCAAATAATTTGTTTCTTTTTGATCAGATTATTTGACACTCGTTGATATCGGCGACCCCATTGAGAGATAAATTGTCTATTGTCTTCAGGATCATCGACTCTTCTTCAGCTACTTCAGGATCTTCGAATATTGTTGAGAAAAAAAAAAGAAAGAAATAGAATTGAATAATAGTAATAATAATAATAAGAAGGAGATATCGCACCAGTGATAACGATTCTGAAGAAAAATGGCGGACGAAAAGGAGGAACAAACATTTTTGCAAAAATTATTATTCTACACAACCGCGTTCTTCATTCTCCTCGGCACCTTCAGCCTCTTCGCCTTCCTCTTCTTGGTCCCATTCGTGATCGACCCTGCATTTACAACTATATTTATGCAGTTTGAAACACGGCCTGCCGAGTGTGTAACCATCGACGTCGAGTCACGAAGAGGTGAAGGATTGATACCATCGAGCTCACTCTCTCTCTCTCTCTGTCTTCTATGATGTTTCATTTTTTTTTCTTCATTTTGTACCACTTTTTGTATTTTACCATGAATTTAGTGTGAAGCTTCGATCTTCAATCTGCCAATCCTTTAAATTCGCGTTATCGAACGATATTCAAACTTTTCGGAGCCATCATTTATTCTTCGTCTCACGATCATCCGGGTACGAAAAATTTTGAAGAAAAAAAGGAAAAAGTTTGAGCACTTGAGACTGCAGCGCCCCTCAGACGTGCCAGAGAATATTATTCGCTTAATTTTAGAGTCCTCAAATCATCGAAGTCGAAGAATTCTTCCATATCTTGGTTCAGTCAATCATATATTTGCATAACTTTTGAGAAAATTGTCAATTCATTATTTTTCTATGGTTGAATTAAATTTTACAAAATTATAACTTGATTTTATCACCATAGAACTGCGTCGCGTCTAATTAGATTATATTCAAGCTCATTTTGATAAAATTATATTTGTTAAAAGTTTTTAAGATTTTCTGAAAATTATATTCAGAAAAACGATACAAAATTTTGTAGAATTTTCTCTGATCATGCAAAACAAAAAACAACACTTTTTTTACTTTTCTAATTAAAAAACGATCAATGACAGATTTGAAATGACAAAGTTATGACGTCACTCGTGGTAAAAAAAAATCTGTAATAAAATATTTCCCTTAACTTTAGCAATTTAACAAAGAAAGAGAAAATATATTCTAATTATTTTGAGTTTTTCAATCAATTCGAGACGTCATACTAATTTAAAAAAAATATGAAAAACGACTTGTTTGATATTCATTCATCTGAGAATATACTTTGATGCATAATTTTTATCCATTTATCTTGGCAAATTTCCCAGAGATATACGTTACTTAAGCAATTTTGGCAGATGCATTGATAAGATCGATCGATATTATCTCGCGTGAATCTCGATTTTGTCCAAAAGAAGAAATTTCAAGTTTTCAAAAAAAAAAAAGGAAGGAATTCGGGTTCCCGTTATCGCCCTAATGAACCGCAGGTACAAGCAACTGCTCTTGGACGTCGTGCAGGGAGGGTTGCACCAAAGAGCTTTACGATTGTACCCAAATACGCGTGAACTATAAACTTCCGGTAAACAATACGCCAGAGCTGGACGATGATCGACTAGGCGAGGATGGCAGGGCGGGAGGAGGTGTCGAGGGCGACGAAGACGCGACTAGATACTCGCGACGAGAACAACGTGCCTTGAGGGAGTACGATTACCCCGAAGAGGAGGAAATTAACGAGGATTTCGGGGACGACGAGGACGACTCGGGACTGGCGAAACCCTTTCCCACAGGTATCGTTAGGGGAGGAATGGTACGATTTTATGATAAAAGAAACAAAAAAAAAAACGCCGCCCTAAACGGGTTTCCAAAAAAAAACAAAAATAAGAAAAATACCAAAAAAAATGGCAAAAAAATGAAACACTCCGTACCTTGCGGTCCGCAGGTCTGATGGGCAACGATTCCGAGTGGTACTTCACCGGAGCCAAGCTGTTTCCGAATGTTAAAGGGTGCGGTTATCCTCCGATGCTGAATTGCAGTGTTTTCTACAGGCAATACTCGATAGTGGGGCATAATTTTAGCTGTTACTATTCCAAGGTCGATCCTGGTATCGTTATCAGCGATTTGGACATGTGGCAGGTCACTATCCACCCCTTGAAGGGACACGCACACCCAGGATTGGAGAATTTTAGATCAATTTCGAAGCGATACCACTGACGGAAAAAATAATATTCCACTTTGTCATTTCTGCACAGTTTTTAACGTTCTCGTTGACGATTATTTTTGGAGCTTGACGAATTTCCTGAGGATATTATTACCGATGATACACAGCTCTGCAGAATGGTGACATGATGTTTGACTTCCGGTTTTCCTGTCTTCAAAAAAATTGTGAAGGTTCTTAATAATCGGGCAAAAACCGCGAGAAACAAATGAATAAACACGGATCCTTTCAAGGATCATCGGAATCATCGAGTTCGATCTTTGAAATAAATATACTTTTTGAAAGACACCGTACCAAACAATTTTTTCTACGAAAGTACCATAACTCAAGAAGATAGTTTCAAATTTTTGAGAAAAAATATTGAAAATTGACAAAGTTATGAATTTTTTTAGTAAAAAACCGTTTTTTTCGAACACTTTTTTTCGGGATTTTTTTTTCTGTACTTAAAAACCAAAAATGTACAGTTTCACCGACAAGAGATTATTCTCCAACGTTCGAATTGTAATTCACATTTTTTTTCACTGTGATACAAAAATTACCTCAGAACAATCATCAGGCTCCCAAAATAATCGTCAACGAAAATCAACCCTGAACTGTGTAAAATCGAGAAGATAAGAAGATTAATTCTTCGTTCGGTGATTAAACCGTGAAAAAGTTCTAAAATTCCTTCGATTCAAGGTGTAAATGTTCCCTTGATTACCATGATCACAACATCTAAACGATATCGTGGAGTTTGATAACCCTGGGGTTGAGAGAAAAAATAAAAATACTGTCCAGGTTTACATGAACCTGGTGTACGCGATGGCAATCCCGATACCATCGTTTATAATATCGGTGATATACCTGACGATCGCCTATTTCAAAATTTACAACGAAGAAGAAGAGGTCCTCGTCGACGGAGAGGAAGTCGACGAGGGGATCGACGTTGACGGTAGCAATGCCACCCCCCTACCACCGACCAGTGGAGCGTTAACACCAGGAAGCGAAGCCTTCAGGGAAGACTTGGCCAGTTTTGGTCATCAGTTAAAAGTCGCAATGGCCGACGACATTAGTAGGGAAAGTCTCGATGGAATACCAAATTCACTTTCCGTCCAGGGGTAAGCCGCATCGATCACCTTAACTTTACAAACGACCCACTACCCCAATCGATCACTTCCTTAACACTATTTATTCTTAAACCCGATAAATTTGTCGATCTCGATGATTTATCATTGAAGAAGATTGAATCTGATCAAATTTGATCATGAAATTTATAATACATAATATAAAATCATACGTTTCTCAAATTTGTATGATACTAGAAAAGTTTAACGGATCAGATTCACATAATTTCATATGTAACTATATAAACTCTGATCAAAGATAGAATTCGATATTCTATCATTTTATTGAGAGACAAAATGTAAAACTCTGAACAGGAATTAAATTTGAGCGCATAAGAGCAAATTTCATGAGATCGAATGGAATTTTATCCAATAAGAATAGAGAAATAATTTTTCACCTCGGTGATTGTAGACGTGTGAACACTGAGTTTTTTCAAGTCAGTCATACACGTACCGGATGAGAAGGCAGCTGAAGTCAATTGAAGTCATTAAAAGGCAGTTGAAGTCAATTGAAGTCACTTGGAGTCACTTAGAATCAGTTGGAATCCCTTGAATTGTCTCGAAGTCAGTTGAGGTCGTTTGAAGTCAGCTGAAGTCAATTGAAGTCTCAAGTCAGTTGGAATCAGTCGAAGTCTCATTGAAGTATCTTGAAGCCATTTGAAGTCCGAACTCAGTTAGAATCAGTTGAAATCAGTTGAAGTCCCTCAAAGTTTCCTGAAATCTGTTGAAGTCAGTTGAAGCCCCTCAAGTTGCCTGAAATCAGTTGAACTCAGTCGAAGTCCCTGAAAGTTTCCCGAGATCGGTTGAAGTCAGGTGAAGCCCCTCAAGTTTCCTTAAATCAGTTGGAGTCAGTTGAAGTCCCTGAAAGTTTCGCGAGATCGGTTGAAGTCATGTGAAGCCCCTCAAGTTTCCTTAAATCAGTTGAAGTCAGTTGAAGTCTCTGATAGTTTCCTGAGATCAGTTGAACTCAGTTGAAGTCGCTCAAAGTTTCCTTAAATCAGTTGAAGTCAGTTCAAGTCCCTCAAAGTTTCCTTAAATCAGTTGAAGTCAGGTGAAGCTCTTCAAGTTTCCTGAAATCAGTTGAACTCAGTTGAAGTCCCTGAAAGTTTCCTGAGATCAGTTGAACTCAGTTGAAGTCGCTCAAAGTTTCCTGAGATCAGTTGAAGTCAGGTGAAGCCCCTCAAGTTTCCTTAAATCAGATGAACTCAGTTGAAGCCCCTCAAGTTTCCTGAAATCAGTTGAACTCAGCTGAAGTCGCTCAAAGTTTCCTGAGATCAGTTGAAGTCGCTCAAAGTTTCTTGAAATCAGTTGAAGTCAGTTTAAGACACTTGGCGTCAGTTAAAATCAGCTGAAGTTACATGAAATCATTCATATTTAGTTTAGAATCAGTTGAAGTAAGTTGACTTGATGAAGTCTTCGAGTGTTGAAGTCCGGCTTACGGTCATTGGACGAGTGGTTAACCCGTGAGGTTGTGACAATGTTTGATAAAAAGCAAAGGCACTTGAACGGGCTCCGTAACACGAGCTTCGACGTTTGAGTTCAGTGAGCTTTAAGAGGCTTCGTGAGATTATTGCTTGTATCACAGTCTTACAAAAGTCAAGATTACACTTTTTTAAATCGTTTATGTAACTGACAGTCTCTCGACATAACGGATCCATGCAGTGCATGATGACAATGATCGAACATAGAAGCTCCTGAAGTTAGAATCAGATTAGGATATCTCCAAGTGACATTCAGTGAGTCGCTTAATGGATTTCATGTTTGCTAAATATAGTCAAAGTACGGTGCGGGGTGAATAAGGGAAATCTATTTCTCTTCGAGGTCCTCGCGGATCCCTAGCCGAGGGTAAAGGGTAATTTCAATTGAAACCTACCGCCACAGCTGAAGGCATAGTGGTTTTCATTTCAACGAAGTAGGTTGCCTATATCCGTTTTCCAATATACATATTCTATGTCCTAGATATACCTTGTACTACAATCATTCACCCTACGATCACTCAATTAATTTTTTTTATTTTTTGTTTCTAAACTACATTAATATGTAATCCATCGAAAGCAACAGCGAGAAATTAATCGTTTTGGAAAAAGAAAAGAACTTTGGATCTAAATTCTGAAAAAAATGGATCCTTCATAAATCAGCCTGTACAGGATATACTTATAATCAGATTCGTTAAAGATTCTACGATTAATGATGATGCAGTGAAACACAAAGAAAATAGTGAAACAAAAGCTCTTCTAGAACGGAGTAAAGTGTAATTCGATCATCCCCTCCGTTTGTTTGCTGAACGGGACACGTCCCTTCGGGTTTGGTATATCATGGGTAGCGTCGCACAGTCTGCGGAGAGTCGAATCCGTCGGTGTATCCATTCTCAAAGTCGTAAAGCTCTATATTCTACCCCATCCGTATCCTTGACGGGGTCGTGAGGCGGTAGGGTATGCGTGTATACCCAGGACATAAACTACCGTACCGAGTGGCTCGGATCCCCCGACCCCCCGCGGGGTGGGGATGGAAAAAAAATCCACATATCGCGGGGCTCCTGCATCCCCCAGGATCTCGTCTCCCTCGAAGCGAAGTTGAAATAGAGTAAAAATAATATATGAAACAGGAAAAAAAAAGAAACAGACACGCGGATAGTATGGAAAAACATAAACGTACAAAGTGGCGCGATGCGTGAGCCTCCGACCCTCCGCGGCCTGGCAAGGACGCAGGCATCGATTCCTACCCCGGATAGCATCCGCCCTGGAACCCTGGGACAACCCGACGTCGCGGTCGGCAAGACTGTGAGGATCAGTCGGTCACTCGAATTGAGGGGGTAGATTGTACGATGCTCAGGGAAATTTGGAAAAAGTCGAAACTCATCGGAGAGTGATTTTTACACGATTTTTTTTCTTTCGTCTAGTTTGAACATAATAAATTTGACGGGAGAATTTAGGAGAAATTGGGAAACTGTTCCCAAAAAGACGCTTTTTCGAAATGAAAGGAACAAAATTCGTCCCTATGTTCGTCATTTTCTGAAATATAATAGCGTTTCACTGTTTTTATACGTTAATTGTTTCCTGATAACTCGAGTGAAAATAAGTTGACCAAAAAGTTCTCTGGTCATTTTGAAAAAGCATCTTTTCTGGACAGTTTGAGACCCGAAAATCCGAAATCGGTCCCCCACAGAGTTTATTTTTTGTTCAGACTAACGAAAAAAGAGTCGTTCTTAAAATCGTGTGGAAACCATTTCAAAGTGTGAGTAATAACTTTTGGCAATTTTTAAAACGTTTGGTACCCCCTCAAGAGTTACTTCGAGTTTCCAAAATTTGGGAACAAATTTTCAAGCTTTCCTCACAAACGGTAAAATTAATTGGATACTTCCTCGTTCAAGCACACTGAGGGGTAGCTTCGGGGATTATTCTGAGAAGTTGACGAATTTTCTGTGTTGATAATCATCGACGATCAATTTTGTCTCATCTCGACAGATTTTTGGTCTCAAATTTTCTGAAATTGTATTTTTTTCAAATTGAAAATTGTCTCGACTTTCCCCTTCGTGGTTTTAAGGCATCCTCAATCGCGTTGTGACTATAGAAACTGATCCAAAAATTGCTGATCGTTTTCGAAAAAATCTTATTTTTTTGGTCTTATCACATAAAATTCTGTTATAAGAAGAATAGTAACGTTTTTTTTTTCATTGAACTTAACTAGAGATGATTTGGAAAGAATGAGGCCATCGAGACTGAAAATATAATCTGATAGCGAAATTTAATTAAAACCTCGATCTCGCGCGGTAATATCGTCGCAGAATAATCAGACAGCGTTAATTCAATGTTTCGTTAAATTTACCACGGCATCATTGGTCGCAATCTCGTTTGATAGACAGTTTTCCAATAACAAACTTAAATACGACCCGATCGAAGTTTAATTCAATACCACGTCACTGCGCCGTCTATTCCTATTTGATGACGTAATTATTGGCTATATCGATTCGATATATTTCATATATAAACCCTCGCATGAATTTATATAATAATAAACTCGGGTCTTCACTCCGATTTTGATTTAACGATCAATTGGGATTTTTCACTAATTTTTTTTTTCTCAATTTCATATAATATTATTAGTTTGAAAAAAAAAAAAAAAATAACTAGGTCATATTTTTTCTTTTCTCAATTGAAACAAAATTCAATGAAATACGAACGAGACTACGTTGTGACGTCACAGAATTTTAATTGCCTTGTAACTTTTGTGGTTATGATTTTTAACACAAAAATCACGATCTCTACGATCTACATAAAATTTCATGCAAAATCCCAATTTCGTTTGGATTTTTAATATTCTACAACTACTTTAATAATCTCGGCTTGTATCAGCTAATTAAATGTTTAAGATAAGAGAATAATGTCCCCCCGTCTTCGCATTACGTGGTCGGAAGGCCTCTTCGCCACCGCCGACCGCGTAAGGCTTGATTATTATCGGAGTAGTGAAGGTACACGCTTGGTCAGACCGCGGGGCGCCAGCCAAGATATGCTATGCGGCTCGCGACTGCGCGCATAGATATTTTGCGGTTGACATAGATTTCGTCATTATTTTCGTGTATTTAGATTTTACCAGAAGCCAAAATCCTCTTTTTTTTTTAATTACAATTCATTTGTCACAGACAATTTTAATCCTTATGGATTATTTATTGATTATTTCATGAAACGTGAAAATTTTGAGTTTTCTTTTCTTCTTTACTTCAATCATATTCAGACACTTTGGGACTTGTATTTTGAAAATTTGTCATTGGTCAGTTAATTTGCTCTAAATCGAAATCGATTCAAGGGTTTTGAAAAAATTTAATCAGTGTTCAGGTGGAATTTGAAAATACGCCATTTTCGCAATAATTTGAGACAGTTTGAGATCCAATTAATTGAGAATTGTTATTTTTCTTTTCAATCTACGCAGCTTCCGATTTGAATTTGAGATTTCTATATTTTCCTTATCAAATCTATTCAAATTTGACTAAATTATTCAAAATTCGATTCTCATATTAAATAATTCAGGCAGCTTTTTCCGTTCATAGAAAAATTCGGTCCCGAAAGAAAAAAAAATGGTGATTCTCAAAAATTCGAAATAGTTAACGTAGGCATCACTAGATCGATAAGATCGAATCAAATTTCATGTGGGATTATAACGAGTAGTTAGAATTTTATGATAAATTTTTTGTATTTTTTTTTTTGTTTTCAGAAACTTGAGCAAGACGATGACGACGAGTATCTCAACTCCACCTGGGCCGATGGCAGCAGTTTGAAACGTCATTTCCAAGGTCTGAATAACATTTCGTGGAAACCCCACTAAGATTATATTAATGAAATTATCAAACCAAAATTATACCGGTAATTATGGATGAAGAAAAAAAAATCACCTGCTGAACTAAAGGTTTAGGCAATTAAAGAAAACCGACGAAATGATCCCCCGGAATTGACCACCATAAAGAACAAAAATAAATAAATGAAACAGAAATTAGATATAGATAAATAATTAAATCTACTAATTAATAGATAGTAATAAATCACACGCGTCTATAGTATAATTATATTATATCGTTAAATATCTGAAAAAAAAATGAAAAAACAGTAGAATTTTTGTGTGCTAACCACTATGCGAAAATAATTATTTATATTAATTTTTTGTTCGTCCATAATGAGATATAGAATGCAAAAAAAGATCGCAATTAATTTACCACTCCTACAATTAATAATGCAGTATGTATGTCACACGCACGACGTCTTTGATGTACTTTAAAGGAATTATTACGAAAAAAGAGAAAAAAAAACGAAAGAAAAATATGAACAAGTAGTTATAATATTGACAAGTATTCATTTACTTGTTATTTAATTAAAGATTAAGCTCTCTGAAACATACATAATTATAATAACATATTGATGAAAAATTCTAAACTGACTGTGGTGCTATTTAATAAGTTTACCGTGCAAAGCTATTATATATGTATATAATGGTAATACAATATAATTAAATAATTTTTGTTATTTATTATCATTATTTACACAATTATTATTCAAACTGGATACATTTAACCTGATCGTCGTGAATTTTGTCAATTAATTATAATTCCGAACCGCCTTTGCATTAAATAATTATTGTAATCTCACTGCCTATTTTTTTTTTTTCAATTTTTTTCTTCTCTTGAATTCTAATTGTTAATAACAAAAAATTGAACACAGAATTTTTATTGAATGTTTTTTAATGTCAAATAATAATGAATTTAAACGCTAATGAACGCAGATTATTAATCTATGGAAAGAAACCTACTTTGCCAATCGCCTTCTAAATGAATAAATAAATAAATGAATAAATAAATAAATAAATAAATAATCAGCTATACAATACCGTGTTTATAAAATAAAAATAATAAATTATATATCGTGTACCTATAATAAAGAATTTGAAAAGATAAAGAGAGTTTAATATTAATATATGATTATAATATACAAAAATGGTGGTGAATTGAATAAATTCCGTACGCGGTAATCGTTTTCTCTAATTTTTATCACAAGACGCGACATTGGATCAACGACTAAATAAAAAAAATTCAATTTTTCAAAACGCTTCACCACACATAAATAATAACGTATAATATATAAAATGATTGTAAATTGATTGAAAAACAAAAAAGAAGAAGAATCAAATGCGAATTATAATTAAATCACTTATATGTATCTACACGCATATATTATGTATATGAATCAAGTAATTCGCTTTGCTGTGTGATCGCGACGTTATTATGAGATATCCACACACCGTGCATCGTAGACACAAAGATTATATGTAAAAAAAAATATATTAACACAATACACACACACACACGCTCATTAGAAAGAAAAAAAAATAATGCTAAGTGTTTTTAATGATCTAGGGTCTTTTTGTATCTAGTCAGATTATTTAAACGATAAAAAATGTTGCATAACGAACATAAAAATGTTCAACTTGAACAAGAAGATATTACTATTATTTCATATATCGATGAGGAATCGAAGAAAAATTTAATTGATTGAACAATGTCGTCAGAAACAACAAAAACGAAAAAAAAAACACATTGCAGTATATAATAATAAGTCATATATTATACATACATATATATATATATTATAATGTGTACGTTAACCTACGGGAAATAATTGAATTGTTTTTATGAATTAAGAACAAGTTGTCTGTGATCTACAATAAATAATAAAGAAAAAATTTAAACAAAAAATTTAAAATAAAATAATGAAAGAAAAAAAAAAGAAGACAAAATGAAGATGATGATAATGAACAAAAAAGAAGAAAAAAATAATAATTGATAAGTATTACAGTATAATAATTAGAAAAGAAACACAAAAAAAGGGAAAGAAAAAAGGTTAACAAAAAAAAGACGTAAAGAAGTATATACTATAAAATAAAAAAATAAAAAAATAAAAAATTAAGCGATGTTTGAAAAATGAAAAATTGTTTCAAGTAATGATAAAAATAAAGATAAAATTAAAAAAAAAAATATATATATATATCGTACGAAGAAGAGATTTTGATCAGAAGGGAGCAATACATAGTATTAAATAATAAATGCAAATATGAGAGGAATTCAATAAGAAGAAAGAAATAAATATAATCGCGTTTTAGAATCACACTGCATCAAGGAATTATTATATATATATATAAAATTATATAATATTCACGGTGAACAGTTACGGCTATAAAATAATAATAATAATAATAATAATAATAATAATGATAGTAATAAAACAGATTTACTTGCGTATTATAGTTGCTGTTTGTTAATAATCTGCGCCTACTTTAACAAAGTATATATATACATATATGTATAATGTTACAGAAATAAGAGAAGCAAAAAGTCGAATAAATAAATATATGAACGATAATTAAAGCTTGAATTGAAATTGTCAAGATGAGAATAATTTGAAACGAATAAAGTAATTTAAAGGTAAAAAAAAAGAAAGGTAAGCGCTATACCTCTGAACATTTGTAGAAGTATGTATTATATACATATATACACCTATATGTATATGTAATAAAATAAATCGAAAATTAATTATACTATTTAATTGATAATAATAATAATAATAATAATAATAATAATGAATTATTGAAAAAAAAAAGACACACACACTGACACAACACAACACACACATGATGGCATGCATTATCAACCATCACAGCTATAATAAAAGAAAAGAAGAGAAAATTTAAATTAAAAAAATATATATATGAATATAATTATAATAAAATTAATTGTAAATTAGGTTTACATACTATATATAATATACGTATACAAAATACATATTATAGAAGCGCAAACACCAAAATCGTTCCTTCCACCCGCTCCGGCCGTGTTTCTATAATTTTTTATTTATGAACAAGAAAAAAAAATGAAAAAAATTGTATTGCATAATTTTCACACGTTAATATCAAACGTCAAATATATCAATTAAATAAAATTCATCCACGCACCACAAAGAATTAATAATAATAATAATAATAATAATAATGATACTGAGAAAGAAAAAAAGAAAATGCAATTAAATTACGTATAAATGAAAAAGGAATACATTATACCTACTATATACATATATTAATGATAATAATAATAATAATAATAATAATAATAATAATAAAGAGTTTACAAAATGCTATAAATGCAAAATGCAAAAATGTTTTTTCACTAGTCACGAGTTATACAAATTGATATAATGAATATTATAGGTTGTTTCGAGTGTTACGAAAATAAAATAAAAAAATAAAAAAAAATAAAAAAATGAATAAGAAATAATTGTTCAATAATAATTTTTGTACCATTTGGCACACGAAGTAAGAGAGAAGGAAAAAAAAGAAAAAGAAAACCATATATAATAATATTATTGACTTTATATTCATATATGTACAACATTCAATTTTTATTATATGAAAAAGAAAAGAAGAAAAAAAAAATTAAAGAAAGACAAAATTTCGTACGTTTATTGTGGTATATTAAATATATAAATACGTATACGTACGAAATTTATCTACGATCAATTTCGTGTAAAAGTGTATATCGCTTTTTCTGCAGTTAACAATAAAATGTTGTCAAAGCTTTAAATTAACCTTTTCAATTTTAATCAAAGATTTGTTAATTTTCACCTTTCCTATATCCGGAAAAATAAAGTCTGATTTAATAAATATCATTCGATGTTCGTAAAGCAATAATAAAATCACAATTTTTCCACCAAATTTCAACCTTTCATATTCAATTGTTCGACTTGAAAGATGTGGATTTAAGAATATGCGCCCGATCAGACGCAGCCCGCACAACATTTCGAGCAAGGTAAGGGAAAATCAATAAACTTATCTACAGTTAAACTAATGAATGAGTTTCGTATTCATTTCGTGGTTTTCATAATTCATTCGATAGAAACTCTAATACTTGAAATTACCAGGCCTTAATCAACAGCTAAGTTTGAAATTCGCGCGATGCCCCTTAGGATATGCAACTCGACTCGCACCGGATCCACACGAATCACGTTGCGACAGGAGCGCGGCAAATTTATTCAAATCCACAATCCCGCGCTGCTGAAAGAATTAATTTTGAATGAAAAACGCGGACTCCTTTCACACCTCTAATTAAATTCTTCTTTTCTAAGCACAATTTTTTACTGAGGAGATGCGAAGCTTTATCAGAAATAGAGCGACGTAATATTATCGGCTAAATCAGTAACGTTTTGTTTTTATTAATCGAGGACCCAATTTTATATTTATCAAAATTGATTTT
>JAFFZH010015924.1:0-25277 GCA_018420115.1 Euura saliciscinereae
AGGTATAATTCCTCGGATATATGAGATCGACTTATAGGTTTTATGGGCGGATAGGTGTGTAAACGGTATTCGGAAAGTCACACGTGTCTATTGGAAGTGGCGAAACTATCACTTGAAACGTTTATACTGTTCGAATTATATAAACTGACTCGAAAGTTTTCTGGATATGTAACGCTTATACCTGTATCTCATATACGAACATTAAACATCCATGGATGTATTTTGAACTGTTAATTTTTCGTAACGGTTCCCAACTCCTCCCATTCAAATACAATATGGAAGCTGCTCATACTCTGCACTAGAGCAAAATATCATCGATACCCATTTTTTTTTCGTTCTTCTTTAAATTGAAAAAAGAAAAAATATTAGAATCCCTTCACATGGTGGCCACTAGTCAGGAAAAAGTCAGGAAATTCAAAAAATGGTCAGGGAATTAAGTTGATTGGAGAAGAACAACACCGATCGTCGAAACGACAATAACTGACTACCAAGCAGTGGCTCGTGGTGTGAATAATTATAGAAACAGGTCAACGCTTTTTATAACCGAGTTGTTTAAATTTTGTTGGGGCCGCTCGGATTCCATAGAAAAGTTCCTCAATTTCATATTATACAGCTGAAATTGGATCATTGCTAGCATTATCTCGTGAACATCCAGTTTTTTTACAGACCGAAAAAATCCAATCGAAGAAGTGTCCAAGAAAATCGTCAACTTTATATGATCGTAAATATTATAGGATATGTGAAACAGTTTTGAGGGTCTAATCACAGTTTATACATTTTACAAGCATATATTGTATTCGTTTATGTTTTTTTTTTCAATTCTTCTCAACTTATAATGGAAGAAATAATAAATTTTCACAGCCTCAATCCTCAGGATTTGCCATTTCACTTCTTGTGGTGGCATGGTGTCACCAGGGACACGTTATTTGCCTCTGTAGTCTGCAGGCACAGTGAAGGAGTCGGGTACTGTACGAACGATTTTTATGTTGACGTGAATCCATAACCAGTAGTAAAGTTTATCTCTTGCCTTCAGGTTAGCCGTGGTATTCGTGTAAATCCAATTCTTGCCCATTTTGCTCTTTACACGTCCTACGATACTCCCACTCGCGCCCTCTGGATCAGAGACATTTCGTTAGTTAAAAAATTCGTCGGAAAGTGACGAACATAATGGCCAGTTAAATCATTTGTATGCCTTTGGGGCCTCCATAAATTACGTGAGGCGTTTAGAGGGGGGAGGGGGTCGAGCCAAAACTCACGAAATTTCATAAGGGGCGAGGGGCGGGGGGGAGGGGTCGAAAAATCGCCTCACGTAATTTATGGATGCGACTTACCTCTAATCGCGCTGTTTACGTTTCCATGGAACGTGAATTTATGGATCCCGAGAGAGTGCGGAAATGATACTTGGAATCCTCCTGCAGAACCCACCATTGTGACATTACATTTCAGGTTTCGAAGGGCAGACACGGCCTCAACACCCACGAAAATATTCGCAGCGGATACCGCAGCCAGAAAAATAACAATTTTCATCGTTGAAGGCTGTCGAGTATATCACGTAGACTGATGAAGAAGATACAGAGTTAAGAGGCAACTAGTTTGCGTTCATTCAGTCGAGTGATGAAGGCACCAAAATGGAGCAGCGTTTATACAAAAAGTGTGCGGATGCGCGGGGGAGTTTGGAATCCACGAGAAACGAACGTCGACACGTATTGGTCAGCGATACCGTTCGTAGAGCCAATAGGATGTGCGGTTGTTCGAAATCTATCATGGTCAATGATAACTGCTCGTAAACCAAGTGGGAGGTTCGAAATTGCACGAGAAACAGCCGTTATCACGTAGTGGATAACAATAGCTGCTCGCAGAATCGAGTGATAGATAAGGTGTGGTGAGCATCCGGTTGTTGGGAAATTTGCACGACCCGATGCGTTTATGATCGCGAAATAAACTCTGGTTTATTAACAAATACAAAAGCAAAATAAGTTCGTAGGTATAGAACTTTGAGTGAATCGATAACTTGAGATTTGAATCTTTATTCAAATCGATTTTCAATCAAGGAATTTTGGGTCCTTATTCGGATACCCCGGCAGGGCCGACGAAGTAAGATTTTCCCAGGCGTGGAGTGCTATTGGTATATATTGAGGGGGGGGGGGGGGGGAGGGGGGGGCGTCCGAAAAAAATAGAACTCGGCGGATGGTTATTTTGTATACCTGTTTTCGATGCGTGAAGTGGCACTTTGATCCCCTGAGAATGACTGTGGAAGATTCGTCACGAATTCTGAATCTGTATATCTTAATGACATCTTTGAAATGTCTCTTTCCGTGCCGTAAAGTGCCGTTTTAATGTCTGTGCCGTAAAAAATATTTATTAAGGAAAAGGCATTAAAAGTCACTTTGACGCCACCTGAGATGCACATGAACGTGCTGATAGGAACTGCTGTACAGTGTAGTAAACAGGGCCGGATTAATTCTGTCCGGGGTCCTAGGCAACAACCCTGCCCGGGCCCCTAGGCAAGCAATTATATTGTTATTGCGGAATTTCATACAAATTTTCAAATAAAATTTTCGTTCGAAGAAACTTCTTTTTTTCTTGGTGCGCGCACGGGCCCCCAGTCGATGCGGGGCCCCTAGGCAGTTGCCTACTCTGCCTAATGGTTAATTCGGCCCTGGTAGTAAACTGCGGTTTAATCACTTTCAGTGTTTTGCGCGGAATTCTTTGGAATACATGACTGATAACAAACAGGATATGGAACAAAGTTGTGGAATAATTTCGCTGATGGAAATAATTTCTACGCCAAAGTACGACAAAAATTAAAAATGTAGAAAATCGTAGAAATTAGTTGAACAATGTGAAAAATGGTTTAAAAAAATCCGAAATTCGTCGGAATTGGTAGAAGATCGCAGAAAAGAGGTATTTTTTTTTCGTAGAAAAATACAGAGTTCTACAATCTATGACGAAAATTTACAATTCTTAATCAACAATTTAAGAACAAAATTATAAGTCGATCACGGATGTTTTTTTTCATAGAATGTCACAGACTTTCATAAATAAGTACGAATTTCTAAAAAAATCAATGCAACTTTACGATTTCTAATGACAAATAAATTCAGTTTAAACGAATGAAAATAAATTAACTACATCTTTCTGAAATACAACTTTTGACGAAAAACAACGAAAATCTACACTTGTGTTTTTGAATAAATGAAATCTACGGCACGATGAGGTAGAATTTTTTTCGATGGTGACAAATTTCTTAAAAAATTCATGTGTATTCAGAAAGATTAACGAATTCATTCGACATGAAAAAAAATAACGTTACCAGAAAATTTGTTGAACAATGTTTTGTTTAAACAATTTGTTGATAACTTTTGGGTATTATTATTATTCAAAATAGATACTCTTATCATCTTGATTGTGGTTGATTTTTTTCCGATTTTTATCTTATCTCAAAGTACTCAATATATTGACGACGAGAATACCTTTTCGTTGAGATTGTACGGCCATCTATTTCTGGCGTATCGAGTGAAATAGTTCTTCATATTTATAATATACGATATTATGAAAATATATATTTTTTACTACTAATCTTTCAGTGAACGTTAACAGATATAGTCATTGTGAAGTTTCTATACACGCGAGTGGAAAAAATTTCCGAGGATTGCTTGAATTATGAAACGCATCGGCGCGCTAAACCAGCCGATGCAGCGTGAGCTGGCGTGAGCAGAGTGAGCCGGAATCAGTGGGCTCACGTTGCAGAGCGCGTAACTACTGGAATCAGTTTCGCCTGATTCTCTTTGAATCAGCATCAGATGTTAAGCCCGGAATCATAGAATCAGAGCGGCATCAATCGAAGAACCGCAGGCTCTAATGGTTTTGACGTCCACGGTCATTTTGGGTACAATTTGATCCAGGATTCTGACGTATGCGGACTTCACAGTTGGTCAGGTTGGAGCAAAGAGCGGTTTCGCATGCTTGCGTGGCAGCATATGGAGCGAGGGCTTTAATGCCAACTCCGAATGAAGACGAAACAATGAAAATGATTACAACCAAATTATATCATTGCCTGGACAATAGTTGATACACGGGACGTATGTTGGATAGAACTTAATTTGTCTGGAGATGAAATTATCAGCAATTTTACCTGTGGCCTCATGTTTATTGATGAAGTTTCAGAAACGATATCACTATAAGGAATCTGAAGAAATTTTTATTACTTTTTGCGATGATTTTCCTCAGCAGGCGATTCTCGGAGATTTTCAGAAGTCGCGTCCAGAAGAAGCGACAGGAGTAGAGAACTCAATTTTTAATCCCTTGACCTTCTGAAAATTTGGAAATCATCCTTATTCCGGTTCTGTCTGTTGGGAATCCCCAACGTTGACTCGATGAAATAAAGGGCTTCTAATTTCCTCTCAAATTCATTGAAAAAAATTTTCGATACCGTTTTCGGAATCGATTATGAATATTAGAGGGACTAACTTTCAGTCAAAAATCATTGGAATGATTGAATCTTAGGAATACCACATTATATTTAAATTCTCAACTCAATTGACATTGTAAGATTTTTATAATTTCGAACCATTCAACAATTAATTTGTGGTATCAATTCGGCATCTTTTCGATCAACTTCGGTAAATCATTCGAAGGAAGACCAACGAGCTTGATACTCTCGTCCCAGAGTCTCGAAGCCCTCACGTCGTCTTGTGCTAGATCTGAAGGTGCGCGCACTGCACACTCCCTGTGAAACAGTAATTGGTTTTGTATTTGAAAGAACACATATTGTGGAATGGATAGAATTACAGCTATTGCTAGTCGAGTGATTCGAAAAAAAACAAACAGAAAAAAAACACGCAGCCATGGTCTTTAATTAGAATGACGTACGCGTAATAGAGTCCCGTCTCTTCGCCTGCTTCTTCGTCAACTGCGCAATGCAGTGTCGTTTGGGCTCCCTGTTCGACGGTCTTCATGAATGGATTCAAAAGTCCGTACAAAAATCTCGCACCACGGAACCAAGTTTTGTCGAAGCGATACGTTATTCCGGAATTGATGACACCAGGGTGAAGCGAGTAGGTGTTGACACCAGTGATATTCGCCTCTGTAACATTTGAAGAGCATATCAGACATCCTTCACACCCTGAGCACAAGAAGTAAAAGCACTTTTATGATTCATCCTGATTTACCTTTCAATCGCCGAGCCAACTCTCGGGCGAATAAAATGTTGGCCAACTTGCTTTGACTGTAGGCAACGTAGGGGTTGTATGATTCGTCTGACATCAGATCCTCGAAATTGATGTCGAACGCTGATGTTTCAAAATTATTTCATTGAATACAAGAATTAGTTCATCACCGTGATCGAACACACAGCAGCGATTATCGACCGTGATAACTGAGCGAACTCTTGGGCGACTCATTAGAACATTTGAAAGACTTTCGAAGAAAATTTGAAGAAGCTGACAGCTGACATGAAATGTCTTCTTGCTTTTGAACTCGTGAATTAGATGAACGAAATTCACGAGTGGCTAAGAATTAGCTTCAGCATCATCGTGTCTGCGAAAGTCTGTGTGCTAATTAAGTGATTGTTACTCGGTTTTATGGGTATTCTGAAATTTATCTTACTTGAATGAGCCAAAGATGCAACGTTGACGATTCTACAAGGTTCAAAGTTCTTCCGGCTTTGAATAATTTTTGGCAAGAGTAGGAGTGTGAATAGAAAATGTCCCAGATGATTGGTGCCCAAATGCATCTCGAAGCCATCCGCAGTGCGTGACTTGGGACATATTGCTATCCCTGCATTGTTTATAAGAATGTGAACAGCCGGCTCCGTGGCGAAAATGTGTTTCGCACATTCTCTGACACTGGCTAGAATGGACAGATCCAACTTGCAGAATACGATTTCCCCGAGTTCGCCAACGAACTGTTCTCTGTCGGGTCTGCAAATGGCAAGACGAACAAACGCACGGGATTATAATTCATTTGCATGAATGAATCGAGTTTGAGTACTAACAGAACTCGTCACTGAAATATGGCAATGGTTCAAGTAACAAAACTGGATCGGATCGGATATTCCAATCTTTTCCCTACACGATATCTACATTCACGCGAAAAAAGGTGCTACCGTCCAAAAAGCTTCTAGTAAATTCAAATTCAATTTCCTTTAGGATGTCATAAGTATGTTGAGCGTAGAACACTATACAAAGATTTCATACTGTGAAGGTGGGACGTTCTTCAAAACCTCAGCTACTGCATTGGCCTTGGCCGGATCTCTGCATGCTATCACCACTCTCGCTCCTAAGAGAATACAATGTCAATTATTTTTGAAGCTATGAAGTTTACCTTGGCGCTGTGTCCTCGATTCGTCTAGCAAGAATCAGTGTGATCGCGGTTGCATGTATCCAATGTTATACATAAATACATATATTCAGGGTATGTATCAAGCATCTAAAACACGACTATCGAACGGCTTACATTCAAAAGTTTGATGTGTCAACTTTTTCAGGGTTCAGTGCAGCAATTGATTATCGAATCATGATGAAATCGTACAAAAAATTTAACAGTAAAATATTCCGTGAACTCGACGAAATACTATGAAAGTAGAAAATCCTTGTTCCGAATACCGCACTGAATATCTACATGTTTGCCTGCAAATTTATGATAGAAAAATTATGTGAATATAAATACAAAGCCGTTTGGATTCAGTTTCAGAGAATATTATATTATTTACACAATTTAAATTTTGTGCCGAAGTGCATATACAAGATAGTTTCAATGACTCTGAAAACTAAACTAATCTCTAAAACTTTTTGACTTGTTCACTCTCTTGGGGTGAAATGTTCCACTTGAAGCGGTTTGGGTGAGCAAATTATTCGATGGGAGTTTGACATTACACTCGATTGTGTTCAATAATTACTCTATCGGATTCGCGTTGTTTTCAGTATCGCAGAAGTGAATTTTTTCGTCCAATGGAGTTAATTTTCCTCTCCAGGAAATTTAGAGAATATAGAATGATGCTTGCCTCTCCAGTAAAGATCCCTAGCAGTTTCCTTTCCGATTCCCCTTTCAGCACCGGTGATAACGACGGTTTTTCCATCTAGACGAGCCTTGCTTTGACACTGCGTATTAAACGGCCACCACATTATCAAATTTTGGGTATCGGAACTCAAAGTTTATTTCATTGATGCACGACTCTGGCACACGTCTCGTTACTGTGTTGGAGTTAATCTCTACTGAGGAATCAACCTCTATGCTGCTGTGAAGGTCCTTCTAAAACTACTTTTTTCAAAGTCTCACAAAAAGTAACTCGTCCCAGACGAAAATCAATGCATTCTAAAACAAAACTCGACTAAAAATCCCGGAGGCGATCAGCTGATTACTAAAAGAAAGAGGCTCTGGCTCATTGATTGGTCCCCAATTGCATCTCGGAGCCATCCGTAGTTAGTGACTTGCGACACATCATCAACCCATTGTTGTATGAGGATGTGAACAGCCGGCTCCGTAGCGGAAATGTGTTTCGCACATTCTCTGACACTGGCCAGATTGACTAGATCCAATTTGCACACTACTATTTCGCCAGGTTCTCCAACGAACTGTTCTCTGTTGGGTCTGAAGATCAAAGACGAGAGTATGAACATTTTTTTTACCATCGATTATTTCTGCTTATGATCCAGAGAATTAAATAGAAGTCAGAGGTATTATAATATAAGGTATAAAACTGAAAAAGACTAAAAACGTACTAAATGTATTTACAAAGAAGTTCAAATATATAAAATATCAAGTATTGTTAATAAATTACAGTTCATAAGCTTGAAATGAAAAAAAAAGTATCATATCATTACAATTAGTACATGTATGTATCGAAATATCATCCTTTATTAGTATTTCATTATAAAATAATTATAAATAAAATCATTGTAAATCAAAATTGATATTGAAGACAGAGAGAGAAAGAAAGAGAGAGAGACGTTGCGATGATGATTGCATTGCATGATGTAGCCGAATTAATATTCCATACTTTGAAGGTGGGACGTTCTTCAGCTCCGAAACTCTTATTCCAACTGTAACATGTCATAAGATGGACAGGATATTGTATCGATCATCCCCACTGGGCGGTACGATACGCCTGTACTTAGGCAATCCATGTGGCAGCGATGAGAGGAGGGATTTTCATGGGGATCCTAATGGATGAAAGGACTATTTTCGAATGTCTTCTGATGTCTTCGAGGGTCTAAAGCTAGATTTTTTAAAGCCCTTATTTTTTGTCAATCATGTATTTTTTTTACGTCAAAGAAAAAATTAGGTTTTCTTTTTCTTTTTTGATCTAACCAAAAATTGAAGCTCATACAAAAGTCATGTGAAAATAACCGAATTATGGCGTCACCCATACTGATATAGATACTTCCGTACGTAGCCAAAAAGGTGAAAGTCGGAAAGAAAATGTTGGATGAAGGATAATTGTGCAATTTTTTTTTCCGATATCATATCAGTTGAACGTAATGATCTGCAAAGTCATCACTGCAATGTATTCGGATTAAAAATCAGGAAGAACGATACGTAATTCCTCCAATAATTGATCGCTTTCAATCGAAAACTGCGCGATGCACCCCTAATACTCATAGTACAGCTAATACTCACATTGCATTCCGCAATTAGATTTGTGAATAGAAAATTATGAATTCAGACACAGGGGATTTGATTGCAATCCTGATGTAAAATCTTTTCTATCACTTTATAACATTTTTCTGATCAATAACTGTCTTCCACTTCATTGTCAGCTCTTGCCTCTTTGTGGTAAAGCGAGACCCCCTCTAGTTTCGCGGCATGTCCTCCGCGTGCGACTTTTGCGGTTCTATCGTCAACGACAAGGGCGTTGGTAATTCGCAAGGACATTGACACTATTCGGAAATTGTGGGTCTCGAAAAACCGCAATGGTGTTGACGTCCACGGGGACTTCGCACAGTTTCATCCAGGATGATGACGTCTGACTTCACAGTTTCCATGCGGTCAGGTTAGACCAAAGAGCGATTTTGCACGCTTGCGTCAAGGCTCACATAAAGCAAAGGCTTCAATGCCAACTCCGGATGGAGAAGAAAGGATAAAAATCACTGTGACCAAGTTAAATCAGTACCTGGTCACTTCAGGGACTAAAATATCAGCAATCCGTCGCACCCACTTCTCGTTTACTGATGAGGAACTCTATTTACTCGGAAGTCAAAGAGAATCATAACAGAGACTAGTTTTCAGAAATTTCCGGTGCTTCTCACTGATTCCGTGACTCATCTGCGTTCGGAAGTCACGGGAGTGGGGAGCTCAATGATCGGTAATCGTTTGACGTTCTCAATATTTTTTAGTGACCTTTTCGACCTCAAAATCGTTTACCAAATGTACAGATAAATTGTCAGAAATCATCTACTTTTCAATTCCCTTACGTTGAGTATAAATATCCATAACGCAGAGGTTTTATTGGTCCTTTAACCTTTGAAGTCTTCTTGGAAGGATGTCTCTGAACGGTTATTACACAATACCGAAGAGATGAGCATGAAAAATAAATAAATAAATAAATCAAGGAAGTCATGTCAATAGTAGCCACAAATCTACGGTATTTATAATTTATGCATAATGATCATTCGTAATCGCGTCATTCGGGAGCAGATAATTACGTGGAAAGTGATCGTTCGGAACGGAAGTAGTGACTTCATGGTAAATCTACGTAAACCGGCTAACGAAACGGCGCAAACTACATAGATTATAACGTGACACTACACAGTTGGAAATTCTTAAGAACTTTAACATCTTCTTCGTGTCCCAGAAAGTCCACTGTAACTCCGACAGATTCCATTAATATCGAACTTGAACTGAATGAGCCTGTTATTCATCCCTACTTTCAAAATAAACGGGAAAAGTAATGTAATTTACACAAAATCTATATTTTGAATTTTGGATGATTTACGTTTTTTAATTGTCTAACATGACAATTTCGGTACTTTCAAAAATAAATATCTGCCATTGTAGCATTTAAAAAATGTTATCCCAATTCAACACATCTGATCTCTTAAATTCAACATGTTACAGGCGATTTACAATTTACAAGTTCTGTTGAAACTAGATACCGACCCTGTCACTTTCGACAGGAAAGGCGGAAAAGTCCACAGATTTTTCTTCAACTGTGTAACTACAAACTGCTTTTAGTAGCTTCATAAGTGTAACCAAAAATCAGGGAACGGGGAAAAAGAAAAAGAAAAAGAAACAGCAAGTGTCCATTAATTTGCATCAGTGTTTCACTCCTTCGGCTGTGCAATCCGGCTGTATTTTTTTATGCAACAGTCTGCAATTATAAACTACCTTGAAATGTGAGTATTTTCACGCGGAAAGTCGATCTGGAAAAAAAGGCATTAATTGCACGATGGCACCACATCGTTACCCTGTATTGCATGGACGTGCGCACCACCGTCTCCAAGAATAATGCGACCACTAAACCGGATCGAATCCGGAAGTATTTGCATTTCCCTCTCAGGCTTTTGTTAAAAACTCCCCGATCTCGTACTGTGATGTCTTAAGATTGAGTTCTCTCAGCTGCGCGCCGCGTCATTCGAACGATTTAAATTCTCACGAATTTGTCTCCAATTACGTTTATGGTCTCTGACCAATTGCGGGTATGAAATTCCCAAAACCCCTAGGTCCGGACCGATGGGGGATAGTGCACACTGCGACGGGAAATCCCCCCGGGCGGATGGGTGGATGACACATCTGGCTAGCCGACATCCTCGCTCACAGTCCATACCCTGAGGAAATCGCTTAAAGACCCGTGAACAAACGCGGTCGAACTCATTCCGGTGGTAGACATCGAAGGAAAGTTTGGGAGGAGCCTCTTCCTACACTCGTTTGCGAAATACGAGTGAATGTGATTGTTTTTATCAAAAACGTGCACCAGTGATAATCCGCTGATCCAGTTTGGAGCCAGTGCTCCAAATATATCCGGAATGGAGTTCCGACCCTCCTTTCTAGCCGGATTTATTCTACTCCTGATAAACGTCTTCGGAACAACTGGCGTTGAAGAGTCGACCCTGATCTCTAAGTCTTCAGCAATCGCTTCAAGGTCGTTGATCAATTGCAACATTGCATCAGACCCGAATTATCAGTGTGTCAAGATCGAAGATTGCAGAACGAAGAGACGCAGAGGAAGCCGAATGTTCTGCAAATGGGACGAAAGCAGTCCGACGCATGTCTGTTGTTTTGGGAAGAGGTATCTGAACACTCTTGACGCTAATCAATCCAAGACTCCAGACTAGTTTACTTCGTTTATCCCTTCTCGAATGTGTTTGTGCAATTATGGGATATTTTTCAGTGCTGACGATCTTTTGGCGAAGCCATCTTCTTCCGGAAGGGCAAAACGGTACGATTCATACTATGACTACGACTACACACCTTTTGCGAGATTCTTGCGCAACGATTATCACGACTGGAGCGATGAAGAGAGTTGGGAGAGGCCCAGGTATAACCACCGAAGGCGTTTTGAAAGTCGTAGACCCAGTCGCCGTCACGGTTATGACGACGATGTCGAAATATTGGACAGAGTGGGTTCGAGAACGTCGACCAAAAATGAAGACGGTACATATATTCTGTGTCTTTGATTCTCCCCAATTTTTGTTGAGACCAAATTTTCTTCTTTTTACCCTGAAGCTTTAATTATTACTCCAATTAGCCAATACTAATCGTCTTACGATTTCAACACATGAAAGCATTGTCTCAATTTCGTAATCCTATTATTGACAAGTGTCGTGGTTTTTGTGGTGAATTAGAGTTGATTCAAATGAGTGAAGAGGAGGCATTGAGAGACTCGAAAGAGTCGCCCGCCAAGTACATTAATCGTTATAGGCTCCAGTCTATAATATGACCACCACGATGACTAATAAAAAGCCATTAAACTCCTGATCAACGCGTTATTACTAATTAGCATATGGTTATATTTATGTCTAGAACCGGAATGCGGGGTTTTAGAAGAGGAAGAGAACGGCCGGATTTTAGCCGCTGGTTTTGGAGGCTCATCCGTCCGAACAGCAGCCTCAACTCCTTGGATGGTCAGAATTTTAACTTAAACAATTTTCTAGCTATACATTCATAAAAAATATCGATCTTATCAGGTTGCGATTGGCGAAAAACAGGCGGACAAAGACCCCAAATGGTTCTGCGGTGGCGCATTGCTGAGTCGAAAAATTGTCGTTACAGCGGCTCATTGTATTACGAAAAGGTAATAGGGGAATCACATATTTTCATTTAATCAAAGTAAATTATGTAGTAACTCTGCCGTGATTATGATTATTTGTCGGCCTCGAAGGATCGAAGTTCATTCAAATGTTGAAATTTAAAAGCTCTTTGACTGCAAGATTTTTGCACTATCCTTTTTCTTTTTAATTGTCAATTGTTTCACAAGTAAAAGAAAACCTGAAATGAAATTTGTCTTCTGAAGCAGAGCCAACCTGGTGAGGATCGGTGAACTGGATTTCACTTCGAACACGGAACCGGCGGCTCCCCAGGATTCGGAAATTGAATCATCGGTCATTCATCCGGACTACCAACAGCCTCGATACTACAACGACATCGCGATAATCAAACTGAAGACTCCGGTGAAGTACACCAAGTACGTCAGGCCAATTTGCCTGCCTCCAAATGACGGGAATATCTACCAAGGAGCCAAAGTCACTCTGACGGGATGGGGCAACGTCGAACTCGGTATGAACGTGTTTGACAATCACATAAAAGTCATGAAAACTACTTCCTTTCTTTTTTGCATACGTTTTTATTGAAGTTGAGAATCTGACAGTGTAATTTGATCGTAGGCGGCAAAAGCAGTCCGATTCTCCAAGAGATCAAGATGACTATAATGAGCAATTCCCAGTGCAACGAGATATACGGTGACCCCTTGGAGAGTAACAACGATCGGGCCTTGCCAAGAGGTGTCATAGAATCGCAGCTCTGCGCCAGGAACGAAAAAGGGGGCAGCGATGCGTGCGAGGTAAATTATTTACCCATCTGTTAACTATACAAATGTTATATCGTGATAGTCAAGGACTTTGATACAAAAAAAGAAACGAATTAATTACGACAGAAATATGAAATTCATTTCCAGGGAGATTCTGGGGGGCCCCTCGTCAAGAAGGAAGGACGAAGACGTATCGCGGTGGGCATAGTGTCTTCAGGACCAGCTTGTGGCGCGACTTTGTATCCAGGAATTTATACACGAGTATCGTATTACGCGAACTGGCTTCGCAGCTTTCTTTAATGTCCTGTCAGTTAGTGTCCTAGGTATTCTAATTAATTGTTAATGTTTGAAAATACTTAAGGATAAGCATGTGGTTAATAAAATTCAATTTTTTAGACATAGCCAAGTGCTGATGTACTCGAGATTGTTAATTGAACCAATTTTCCTTTATTATACTCTAATAAATCTGCAAGATGTGCAAAGAAACTTACCCGGAATAATTCACCTCCTGATTGGCCGTGACGTCAAAACTCATAATTTCAAACAGAAGTTAGACATACGTACGAGACATAAAGTGAGGTGTGGGTTTCCACAGATGGCGCGCATGTTGGACTGAATAGTGACGTAATGACATGGCGCGCAAAAGGAATCGTTTCAAACTTTGAATTGACAATATATTGCATCTATAAACGATGTATGAATGATTGTTCAACATTTTTTTCTAGCATCATCAAAAATCTGTGTCGAACTCAATAATCTAGTATATAAATTCGAATCTAAGATAAGAATAGTCTCCGGTATACTCGATAGAAAAATATTGTCAAAATAAATAGAATTTTCTGATATTTTCGTTATTCTGATCAGTATTGGCGATCAGAGTATGGAACCGGTTTAATGACCTCGAACAGGATCAACAGATTGTCGAGCATCAGTACGGTTACGGGTCGGGTGCAGTGTAAAGGTACTTTGATAAATCTGAAAAGGCTTAGTGCGCGCTGGAAGCCCGGGGTAATCGGTATTCGGATCAAATTAATGCGTGTCATTTGAAATTCTATAGCCAAGTGTTTCGTAGAAGAATTGTTGAATACGTATCAAGACAGAGAACTGAGACGGATAAGATGAGGAGACGAGATAAGCATAAGAAGTGGTCGACAAACGTCGAACGACTTAAGCCGTCGGTTTAGTTTACTCTGGATGTCGTGCTGCGACCACTGCTGATTTGACCAATAATTTTTCTCACCGTTGATGCCGGATATTCGGTGAAAATATGCATTCACGATTGAAAACCTACGCTCATACGGTGACCCCCCTGAGGACCATAAAACGCTTCGAGAACAACGGACGGCAACTGCAACACCGGGATGTCAAACCTTTCAAGGATATACCTGGACCAAGATCTCTGCCTGTGATCGGAACTCTGTATCAATACTTCCCATACATCGGTTAGTATTCGGGCATCACTGTTATAATACAATGAATTTACCACACGGATAAAGTTTGACTACAATTTAATGTTTCTGACCTAAATATTCAGGAGTATTGAGAATTTGGTTGCTAACACATGCATTATACACTGAATATGTAATTTTGAAGCAAATGTGTAATAAATTAACAATCATTTTTAACATTTTAGTATCAAGTCGAATTCTCACTATCCTATGAATTGAGCTGTGAAATAGTGTTGCTGAATATGGTTGTTGCATCTATCACTCGACGTTTTCATATATATATATTCAGCGACAATATTTCAACGGAAGAATTTTCTTTGACTGGATTTGATCGTCCTTCCAAAAGAGGAAGACGTCGAGTGATAAATTCCATCACACTGATACAAGAACGATATTCAAAGACTCTGCTTCATACAGGTCAATTCATTGCGATCATAGTACGAATTGACTCGATACTAAACTGTTTAAAATTATTATGAATTTACTACACTTTGCATTTACTTCAAAATTACATATTCGGGGTATCAAAGTTGAAGCGATTTGGTAGTCCTTCCAGATAGAAGAAAAAAGTTCTTGTATTTTGAAAAATATCATTTCTTTTCTGTACGACTGAATTTTGAATTGAAAAGCAGACTGCTGAAGCCTAGAACTCTTCGATCATACTTAGAAGCTGGAGATTCTCCTGCTTGTGAATAAGGTGAAGGGTCTAAGAAATTGACAATGCTGCTATGTCCCACTTATTGACATTTTTTGCTTTATCTCTTCAATGAGGAGTTCTAGAAGTACACAAAAATTGAAATTGTATTCTTCGAATCTCTGGTAATTGGTTCAAGCTGATAAATAGGTACATGATTGGTATCCTGGATCAACATTTCCGAAAGCGAAAGTGGTAATAATTGACTTGCATTGTCGATTATAACAGTGAAGATCTGTTGTTGAAATAGAAAATACAATTCTGGGATTAGGAAATCTTCTAACTGTTTTAAAATGAGCGTCAAGATGCTGATATAAAAATTGAAATAGCTTAACTTCCTTTCTTTGTTGAGAATTTCGTTCAAACGGAATGAGTTTGTGTGGCAGCTTGAAAAATCGAGATGTTTTCGTGTTTTTACACTTTGATTCGACTTTGTGCAGAATTGTGATAAATTAGTAATCTTAGAAATCGGCGAATTGATTGACTTGTCAGGCAGGTACAATTTCGAAAAACTACACATTAACGGGGCCAAGAAGATGGAACGGTACGGTCCTCTGGTTCGGGAAGAGGTGGTCCCGGGCGTCAACGTTCTCTGGGTATTTCGCCCTGAGGATATAGCTGAAATTTTTCGTATGGAAAGTCGAGAACGAGGTTTGCATCCGAAAAGAAGGAGTCACCTTGCCCTGGAAAAATACCGGACTGACAGGCCTGGGATTTACAATACCGGTGGTCTCCTACCCACGTATGTAACCACACACAGAATCCCCTGTCTATAATTAAATTTTGATCCCAAAATAACCAAATGAAACATATTTTTACTCAACTACTAAACGGCGAAAGTATGAGAAAAAATAGTCCCATCAAGATCATGTGAAGCATCGCCTTCATTGCAAAAGAAAATCCAAGTACCATTCATGGACACCGAAGATATTCTTCCACTTTCTTCATTACTCAATGGGTGGACCATGTAATGCGATGTAGTTCAAGGTTGATTATTTTTTTGTGCCATGTGGGAATTCACAACCGGTATATTACGCACGCATATTTAAGTTCGCCAGACGAATCTACTTTCCTTGGTTATGCCAAATGCTTGACCGCATCAACATTCGTGATACTACATGAACCGACGAACGAACAGGATAAGAGGTGGGGCCGATAATTTATGAACATATTCATTCAGGAATGGACCAGACTGGTGGAGGATTCGCAGGGAATTTCAAAAAGGCCTGAGTCGACCTCAAAACGTCCGAAGTTATCTGGAAGAGACTGATAAGGTCGTCAAAGAATTTCTTCGGATCAGCGTGCAGGGGCGTCAGGAAGACTTTCTGCCCCTTTTGTCAAGATTGTACTTAGAGTGTAATGAAAACATTCATTAATTATGTACTTTCTCCAGTCAATCACTCATTTTCATCACATCAATTTTCCAGTAACGTGTCTGGTAGCGTTTGACGAAAAACTGAACAGTCTCTCGTCCGAGGAAATGAGAAAGGACTCGAAAAGTTCGAACCTGATAGAAGCTGCTAATTCGACAAACAGCGCCGTTCTGAAGCTCGACAACGGACCAAGACTCTGGAGGTTCTTCGACACACCGTTGTACAAAAAATTATGCAGGGCTCAGAGTTTTATGGAAAAGTAAGTTTCGCATGCTGCAGACTTGTTTGAGACAATTTCAATTCACTATTTCAATATGCGTGAAAATCTGATGTTCATTCCTCTTCCGATCGCCGAAGACTCGCTGTGGACATGGTGACGCAGAAAATCGAAGCGATGAAGACAAAAAATTTGTCCGATAAACAGTCCCTCCTGGAAATGTACTTGAGCAATCCTGTCATAGATAAGAAAGACGTCATTGGAATGGCTTGTGACATGCTTCTGGCGGGAATAGACACAGTGAGAGGATTGACATTAGCCGAAAATGAGACACAAAATTTATATAATCTGTGTAATCCTGTATCGTTTCAGACGACGAATAGCACATGCTTCGCTCTCTATCATTTAGCCAGAAATCCAAGTGTTCAAGAAAAAATGCACAAAGAAGCTTCGAGCCTGTTGAAATCGAAGGACGACAAAATCGACGATGACGTTTTGAACAAGGCGACTTATACCAAAGCTGTGATCAAAGAAACGTTCAGGATCAATCCAATCTCTGTTGGTGTGGGAAGAATTTTGCAAAAGGATGCCATTTTGAGCGGGTATCAAGTGCCGAAGGATGTGAGCTACTTTATTCCATCGTTAAAGTCCTGATCGATGATGAATAATTCGAACCATGATCGTTCCGTTCCAGACCGTTATTGTGACACAGAACCAAGTGATATGCAAACGCGAAGAACACTTTGATCATCCGAATGAATTTAGACCAGAAAGATGGATCAGGGAGAGCGATTCAGCCCCGGCTACGCCCTACAACCCATTCTTGGTTCTACCGTTTGGTCATGGGGCCAGATCTTGCATCGCTAGACGATTAGCGGAGCAGAATATACAGATTGTGCTTTTGCGGGTGGGTTAAGATCTTTTTATTCTTAACGCAATGGCCACTAAAATCAGTTGAACAAGGTCCCTGACTTCTTCTTGACTTCGGAAACATGTTGTGATTTTAATGTTTCCAATGGAGACGCAGATTATTAATACAATGCTTGACGAACTAAAAAATTCCCCGATTTTCCCCTGGCCTTTCTGGCAATTTTTGAATGGCCTGACTTATCCGTGACTTCGCCGTGACGATGCCGAAAAAAGTGGACGGTTATTTTGTACTTGACAATTTACTGTTATGAAGATTAATAATTTCTTTCAGATTTGCAGAGATTTGCAGTTTTCTTGGGAAGGAAAAGACCTGGATTGCGTTTCGTTGCTAATCAACGTTCCTGACTCTCCAATAAAGCTCAACTTTCAACGCCGAAGTGAAGAGATGACTACTGAATCAGCATTATAGTATTGACTATTGAGTATAATAAATGATTGGTATTGCTTACCTGAAGATATATTTATGTACCTACTTTGAACCTTTTGAATGTAGTATAATAACAGTCATATAAGGTGAAATGAAAGTCACGTGACCTCGATATGATTTACACTTGGAATTTTCAAACGCTATTTTCTCAGCCAAAACACATTCGATTGATGTGAAATTGATATCAGTGACGTAGAAAAACTCAACGAAGGGCCTGCCAATCGTGGATTTTCGAAAATCGAAACGTAATAACAGTTTTTTAACAATATTGTTCTGTAATCCAAGGAAGTGCTGCCTCTCTCCACAAGGGGCAGCACCTCCTTGGGTTACAGAACAATATTGTTACACAAAATTCTGATTATGTCTTTCGATATTCGAAAATCGACGATTGGCAGGCCCTTCATTCAGTTTTTCTACGTCACTGATATCAATTTCACATCAATCGAATGTGTTTTGGCTGAGAAAATAGCGTTTGAAAATTTCAAGTGTAAATCATATCGAGGTCACGTGACTTTCATTTCACCTTAAGTTAGTTGGAATCGAGAAATGAGCTTTCAGACATTTGGATTGGTTCAGAATCGTCTGAAAGCTTGCGTTTTTCAATTTAAGCGAACTTCAGACTATTCAGTCGATGGGAATTCGAATTATTGAAAAAAAAAAATGATTGCTGTGCACTTATATAATTATGTGTATCTTATTCCTGAGTATCAACACTCATTGTAAACCATCAATCTTCACATATCACGTTACTATTTGCGATGTCGGGGTCCATTGACATCGAGTTCCAATACCCATGATTCAATTCCTCGTCAACACAACGTGAAGTCCCATACAGAAGATAAGACTTCCGAGATGACGAATAGCCTTAAAAACTACATGAGAAATGACAGGACACAAAGAAAAACACATTACACACGTTATAGATTTTGTTACAAGTGAGGAAGTACCCACTGCTGATATCGGATATAATACATATATTATTAGCATGGAGTTTGCAACTAAGCTATTTTAAAGTGCGCACGCGCGATAAAAACACTAGGGTGGAAAGTAGAACATTCGCGGTGCACACATGCGCCAACTTTACTCTTTTCACTGTTCTGAAATCAAATCAGATAAGGAATAGGGTAACAGTATTCGAAAATTTATAATATCTCTATGATATCGTTTCTCCCATTCTACTCGATCCTGTATGAAATTCAATCTCATCCTCATCTCATTAGCGTGTCCGCGATCAGTCATCATCGCATTTATAGAAAAATATAAAACACTATCATTATTATGTTAATTTCGATCTACAATCGATATCGATATTTTTCACTCGCATTTCTCAAAACAGTAGAATACCGACACGTTTGGAAATGTGGGATACAGAAAGGTTGACGTAATTGACTGGCAATGACCGCGAGACCAGAAAATGAAAACCGTGATTCCGGACAAAGCTGGGATTCTTCCAATGGCCACGAAACGAGATTTCTTTCTCCGGGCCATCAGGAAATTCCTGAAGAAATTTTCGACGTGAGAATTATAGATATTGTGTTATAACCATGAACCACTAAAACTCCAATGGTCTACTTACATCACTCGGATCACTTTTCTCCCTCCCAGTACAACAGGCAACACGAAGAAAGACTAGTCTTCAAAAATCGCTTAGAGTATCTCGCCATACTCTTTCTTCTGCAGTTTGGAAACAACAATTTTGTCATTACCACAAACAAGTGTGCCGAATACAAAGGTAGTACAGTGACAACACTGTAATCAAACTAGGCGGAATTATGTTTTTAACTCTTGCAAAATTTCTGTGATTCAACAGCACCGATTTTTCTCTTTCTTTCCGCCAGTATCGTTTCTGTTACTGTACCACAGCATCCACCTGATCGTCATGACACCCTTGCAATGCCAACATCTGTTTCTTGGGTACTATTCGAAATATGGCTACATGAAAGTTTGGAATATCTTCCCAATTGGCTACGGTACGTTCATTTCAATTTATAACGAGTTCAACCCTGAAAGTAGGGTAGAAGCACCGTTTCGGGCCACCCCACCATCCGTAGCCAGTTTTTAAAGGATGATTACTTATTTCTAGTGCCTATATTTCATCAAATTATTCGATTACTAACATGAATATGGCTTGACAAAACTCTTGGATACAGTTTTTCAATAATTGATTAGTTTCAAACCAATTTATTCGAAGATTGAAGTGTGTTTTTACCTTTTGCACCGTTTGTGGCCATCGTTTTATTTTTACATGCGATTGATGTGGCCATTAATGGAGCAATTAATGGCCAGAGATGGTACCAAGGTGGCCAAAATTATTTTGTCTACCTTTAAAGTATGCGGACTGGGGTGAATATTCACCCCACGCGTTTCTTGCTTGTAAAATCGTCGTAGAAGCGAATAATGGGACTCGTGAGTACGTGAATCTTCTCGTTTTTCGATAAGGAACAGAATTGCGAAAAGCAAACTCAACTCCATTGAAATCTAGTTGGTGAAAAATCCATTAACTACCAAAGAGTGCTAAGGAAAACGGCAAGAACGTCATTTTACATACCTCTAGGGTACCAATAATTGATAGGTACAATCGTCACTTCCGGCAGGCATCGGCGCCAGCATGATGGCGTTTTCGCTGTACACATGCATACATTGGAGTTCTTTGATCGGCCAGCTGGTGCTTCTATTTGCCTTCATACCCTTCATGCCGGACGATTATTGGACCAAATGCAGATACGAATCCGAAAATTTACCACCCTGCTTCGATTTGAATTCGGATCTCAGTCGTGTCGACTGCAATAAAACTTATTATCCAGCACTCGCACAATACTATCGGTAATTATATGCATGCCACAGAAAATAAGTGAGCCCGTTTCTGCATTCTTTCTTGAGACTCAGGTCGTCTGATTCAGGAAAACTGTGCTTCTCACATACTTACACCTATGCCTAAATCTATTCCACCCCTTTGATACCAGCGGGCGTTAAAGAATCCTTCGATACTTTCGTCTGCAGTATATTCAACCTCTGGCGTCCAGACGAGAAACCGGATGGAATCGGACCCACGAATACCAAATGGATTGCGGCTTCAGCACTAGTTTGGATGGTCGTCGGTATCCTGGCCATTCTTGATTTCAAATCCTTCAAAGGGGTAGGAAAGGAAGCTTCGACATCAATCATAGCGCAGTGAAGGGGAGACTTCAGTGAGATTTCGAAAATCGCTATCAAAGGTCGTGTAAAACAAACCTTCCAGCAGTTTTTGGATAATGGTCGTATAGGCAGTGAAAAAAAAATTCAGGCTCCTGCGATGAAGATTTTTTCCCACCGGGGCCAAAAATTCCTTGCATCAACACTTTCGTCGCTGGAGGCTGACTTTTCTTTTCACTGTCAGTACTGCCATTATTCAAAAACTGCTGGAAGGATTATTTTGAAACACCTCCTTTAATATTGGAAAAATATTTTTGCCCAAAATTTCACCGAAGATTCCACTTCAGATTTTCCGATCACTTTTGCGTCTTCATTCATTATCGATGATCAATTACTTTCCAAAAAACGCAGATATTCGCGAAGATGATTTACGTGTCGGTATCGCTGTTTCTCGTGATGATGATGTTACAGTGGGTGGCTCAGGGTTACGCCGCACAAGGAACCCTCTTCATACTAGATTTCACGGGATTTTACAGCTACACAGTGAGCCTTAAATTCCCCCAACAAACGACTGTAGAATAAAAATACGGAGAATCGATTCAAGTTTTCTATTAATTATCTGAAAATCGTTTCAAAACCAGCCCAAGAATTGGAATGAATTTTTTTGAACGTATAAAATTTTATATTGTTTACTTCGATCTCTTGTATTCCAACATATGTATCATTTATTATCTTAGGTCTGGGGGAAAGCCTTCACTCACGCTATCCTGATGTCGCACATTTGCGAGGGCACCATCATCCAAATTGGAAGCTATGCTCCACAAAATACAATACCAGATACGGACGCGTTGATAGTTGGTTGTTTGGCAGGCTTAATGCAGTACTTGGGAATATTCTATATCTACTCTATGTGCGGATGGATGGCTGAGTCCTATGGACTAGATATCCAGTGTTTCATCTGGCCACGTGAGTCGATCCTCATTCTTTCACCATCGATTGCACCGATCGTAAGGCTCTTTCAGTTTTTGGTCTCAGTTCATTGAATGATAAGTAATCACAAAAAAGTTCATTTCTGAGATAATAGAGAGTGAAATGGCCCTTCTTTTATCTTTGCAGATGAAACGATAGGCATGGCATTGACCGCGACCCAATTATCCGTCTTTCCGATGTCCAAGCTTTGGATTCCAGCATTCTTTTTCGTACTTTTCACCAAAGGAATAATGGAAATGGTACTTTTTCAGAAACAAGCTCAACACAGAAGCCAAACTGATAAAAATGATTTTCTCAATCAATCTCTCTTCCCTGTTTCAGACTGTAGTGTTCACATCGACGGTGAACTCTTTCTCCGAAGCTTTTCCATCGGTGAAAGCGTACAGGTCTCATTTAGTCAGCGTAGTGACACTGAGCTGCTTTTTTATCAGTCTCATTTTCACTACTAAGGTACGCGATGATAGTCGGAACGATATCAATTATGCTGAATATGAGATGAATGTTTTTTGCCACTTTCTTAGGTGGGAGAAATATTCACACATAAATCCCTCGACATTGTTGGAACTTTGGCGGCCCTTCTCATCCTGGCGATCATGTCTATCCTAATTTTATTTTCCTACTCCGTATCCCGACTCTGCGACGACATTCAATTCATGCTAAAGTTCGAACCGACTATGCTCATGAAGGCTGTATTTTATCTGACTCCGCTCCTCGCCTCAGTGAGCATTGATTTTTCGATATGAAATAAAAACGAGAAATCTAAATCTTCGATTTTCAGTACTACACAGTTTCAAATCTTGCGGTCTTCGTATCGACCGATCCTGGTGGGATAAACGATGATGTATACGCAGAGTTCTGGCAGCTAAAGACGTTCCTCATAGTCGCTTACGCCAGTATCGTAACGCCGCTTCTGGTAGTGGGTCTAATAATGTACGGAATACACGTTCGCACTCATGTGAGTATTCAGGATTTCGCAGGATTGGTATTTCGATTTCATACTGGAATGATCTCTAATGTGCGCAGACGGTGGAGATGCTCTTCCGACCGACGAAGAATTGGGGCTACCCTGACGAAGAGGTGGACAAAGCACGACGTAGTTTCAACCCGAAACACGAGTTGAGATACAAGACTCATAACAAACCGTGCACTCATAACTGCCTACTCGACAATAAGCGAATGCAGATGGAAATCAATAAGAGAGAAGCGATCAGAAAGACGTTGAAACGCTATGGATTCGCAGCGATCAATGAAGAAGCTGAGATTCATGGGTCGCCGACTCACCACGAGTCAGAAATCTTTTGATATAAAGAAAAGATTTAGACCCCGCTTGGACAGAAGATAAATGTTAATTTTCATTCAATGAACATTTATCTTGTGTCTAATCAGAAAAAAATTGTGTCCAATAATGCAAGAGAAGGAAAATGACGATAATGTTTTATAAGACAATTAATTATCATAATACAAACTTGTATATCGATGTGAAATTTGAATTGAAAAACTTGTTGATAAATATCAATCGGAACAAATTGACAAAATATTTGAAAATCGTCAACGACTGACCAGTTTTCTTAAATTTAATTGTAAGTCATGTACCGCGGGGTGGCGGAGAACTTAGCGTATGACTTAATTACTTTATGGATAGCTTCTAGGAAGTCTTTTTCGGTCGCGACCTTGCGCCTAGCTCTGATCGCGAACATACCCGCCTCCGTACAAACGGAACGAATTTCTGCCCCGGTGCTGTTCGGGCACAGACGAGCCAGAAGTTCGAAGCGGATATTTCGCTCTACGCTCATAGACCGAGCGTGGATTTTGAATATATGGGTCCGCCCCTCGAGGTCCGGCAAACCGAATTCTACCTTACGATCTAAACGACCCGGTCGCATCAGCGCAGGGTCCAAAGTATCCGGTCTGTTCGTTGCCATCAATACTTTGATGTTTCCTCGAGGATCGAAACTGGAAAAGAATATCAAGATAAGATTATCGAATTTCGGGAGATTATTTCGATCAGTCTCTCGATGAATTTACCCATCCAGCTGGTTGATAAGCTCCAGCATAGTACGCTGCACTTCGTTGTCTCCTCCGGCTCCATCGTCGAATCGAGCTCCACCGATGGCGTCGATTTCGTCGAAGAATATCAGACAGGCTTTCTTGCTGCGTGCCATCTCGAATAGTTCTCTAACCATCCTCGCACCCTGTGGAGAAAGATCAGATTTAATCAAATTGTGGATAAATAGTAGCTGAAATTGAGCAATTTTTGTGCCATTTTTTTTCTCATGAGATAATCAGTTTGCATCGTTGATTTTATCAATTTTTGGACTGTTTTCTTTTAAGAATCTGGGATTATCCGGGTGTTTCGAAGCTTGGGAAGAGGTATTTCGTTGTTTATACTCTTTGTCGTGGTTTTTACGACGTACCTCTCCCACGTATTTTTGAACTAATTCAGAACCGATGACACGGATGAAGCAGGCATCGGTTCTGTTAGCCACTGCTCTGGCGCACAGAGTTTTTCCTGTTCCTGGAGGTCCAAAGAGCAGGACTCCCTTCGGTGGCTCGATTCCAAGGTTCACGAATTTCTCAGGCTAGAAATATAAAACGTTCAAAGATTAGATGACGATTCATGATCATCGGGGGCATAGAAGACAACGGATTAAACTAAAGCCATGATTTTGAATAACTTTCAACAATTTTAGAATACCTAGTAAATATAGTGACTAATAAATCGTAAATAACAAGTTGATGAATTTTAAAAGCAATTCCAAACTCAATGGAACCGATATTCGATTGCACAGTGAAAATTGATGAGTAAATGATTCAGATTTACATTGAATGAGACAGTATGAAATAATTATACGGTAATTTTGGTTTTGCTATCCAATTAAAATATTATTGTGTCTAAATGAGTAGCTTGAAGCCAAATTTCACCATCGACGATTTAGTTTCTTTCTCATTTGATGCATAAAATCAATTTGAGGCGGGTTCAAAATCCCGAACGATTTTGCGCCGAAAGGGCATAATACGGAATTTAAAAGTACCGAATGGCATAATTCCGAATTGAAAAGTACCGAATGGCATAATTCCGAATTGAAAAGTAACCGAAAGGCC
>JAFFZH010015924.1:25287-132815 GCA_018420115.1 Euura saliciscinereae
TTAAAGTACCGAATGGCATAATTCCGAATTGAAAAGTAACCGAAAGGACATAATTCCGAATTTTAAAGTACCGAATGGCATAATTCCGAATTGAAAAGTAACCGAAAGGACATAATTCCGAATTTTAAAGTACCGAATGGCATAATTCCGAATTGAAAAGTAGCCAAAAGGCCATAATTCAGCATTTTAAAGTACCGAATGGCATGATTCCGAATAAAAAGTACCGAAATAAAAGTTTTGCACGGAAAAAAACGTGCAAAACATCATTTCGGTACTTTTAAATTTGGAATTATGGCCTTTCGGTTACTTTTAAATTCGGAATTATGCTTTTCGGTTACTTTTCAATTCGGAATTATGCCATTCGGTACTTTAAAATTCGGAATTATGCTTTTTCGGTTACTTTTGAATTCGGAATTATGGTCTTTCGGTACTTTTGAATTCGGAATTATGGCCTTTTGGGACAAAGTCGTTCGGAATTTTGCGCCCGCCCCATCAATTTCATGAACAAGTTACCATATTGTTCGAAATACGAATCGTTGCTTATATCACAAGAAAAAATAAACGCCCCAGACTAATAATTGATTGCATTAATAATTCTACATCCGTTTCAAAGTATATTATTAATTAAAAAAAAAAAGGAATTGAATAAAGTCTGAGAACTAGAAGCCAAAAGTGCTGAAATCAATAAAAATGAGACAATGAGGCCAGAGTATAAGAATTTTGAGAGATATCATGAAATCTGTTCTAATTATAAACGTTTGGTTTGGTAGCTTCTTTATGATCGCATCAAAAGCGGGTTCAAATCTATGCAGATGATCGTACATGGAGCAGCGGAGTCTCGACGACTTCTCTAAGTTTCTCTATCTGTTCCTTGCATCCTCCGACATCGCTGTACGTCACATCTGGCTTCTCCTCGACCTGCATCATGGTGACGGTAGGGTCGATCTTTGGGGGAAGCGGTATGTGGATCTGGTACTTATTACGGTCTACTCCGACTCGCATTCCCTCCTCGATGTCCGTGGGCGCCACGGAGTCGGCCAAATCCACGACGAACTTGGCAAACTGCTTCACGTTTATTATGTACTTCGGGTCGTCCGAGTCCGCGTTTATGATCTTTGTGCATCGAGCGACTTGCAGAGGCTGCTCGTTCTGCAGCGTCTGTTTGTCCGCTGCCAGATCCCATAGCGCAGGGGGCGCCAGACCAGTGTCTGACTCTTTGATGCCGGTTAGCTCGTTTACGCGTTTTATTATCGTCTGGATGTCTTCCTCCACGACTTTTATGCTCTTTGTGTACTGCCCTTGGCCCTGGAAAACGAGACGAGGTGAGTTTCGATCGTTTTTTTTTTTTTTTTTTTTTTAATGGTGAAGCGAAGAATTTAAACCGTGGTCATTTTTATATCTACTTACGTAGGTTTTCAACAGAGCGATGTCTCCCTCGTCGAGAGCTGTAAGAGACAGAGATTTCGATGATTTGGATATTTCGAAGCCGACGGCGTTAAAACGAAGGGAGAAAAATTCTTTGTAATTGAAATTAGTCCGGGGATTATTGTCGGTGGATTTGATGAATACTTGCATTTAATTTCTTTCTCTTCTTTCTCCTTCTCCGGTTTCACCTTGCGCATATCGTCTCCCAAGTGGTCTGGCATTTTTATATTTTATATTATCAACAACGATCAAAAATTTTTACGGTCTCTTCTTTGCACGGTGACAGACACTTGGTTTGAGGTTAGGTCCGACGTATATTACAAGCAGAAATCGGGTGATGGGGTACCAACGAATTTTCCTAGATGGCAGACCGCGTCGGTCTTGTATAGACGCGATCGCAGCGCCAAACGGCATCGCCGTGTACTAGAATTTGAATTTCGAATTTCGAACAGTTACCCATTGTTACGAAGTTTGGATCGTTTCAAAAATTTCATTGTTGCTGATTTAACTTTCGCACCGACTTTTATTGTTGAATTGACATTGTAAACAAAAAAAGTATCCCAGGTGGCAGCAGGGGACTTAGCCATAGTGCCGTCTTTTGCACTTCTTTGTACCTCAATTAAAAAAAAGAAAAAACGATTCAGAACGCTTTCCTAACTTTATATATCACTGTTAAAAATATCTTGAAATTTCAAATCCTGGTGATTTAAATAAAAATAATATGAAACATCTTGAAATTTCATATATTTGTGTGTTAATATTGAAAAACCATACTGAATTTTCAATCACTATATCTGAATATTGATATGGTTCTATTAAATTTATGAAACTGTTTTGGAGATTCAAAACATATTATGATTCTTTTTTAGTTTTCAGTGACAAAGCGGTATTCCAGTCAATTATCATTTTTTGGTTGATTCTGCAATAGTTTATGTTCTGATTCGGCAATTATTGTAGCAGTGGAAACCCGTTTTCAAATGAAATTATCATGAATTATCATATCATATGAGTATTCAGCCGAATTTTGAAAACATTCTGCATATAAAATTCAGTATAATCTTGGCTATGAAATTTCAGAATGATTTTTAATTTTCAAAACTGGTACATGAATATTCAAATATTGAAAAAATTGAATTTTGATACACAAAAAGTTTATGGTAATTGCTTCACATACATTTTTATGAAACGTAATACAGGAATTTCTAACAGTGTACACTTAGGTGATCAAAAAGTGATTTGTATTAAGTAAAAGAGTCGAATATTGCCTGGAAATAGGTTTTTCGTTACTTTTACAATTAGTGAATATTTCGAGTAATTCCCGAATATTCATGGTACTAGGCAGAACACTTTTGTCTGGCAATCCGACCTGAATCCAATCTTCAAAAATTGAATATATATAATAAATATTATCAATATTATATGGCCCAAATGTACTAATTAACAATTAAATTTATACAAATATTGCCCCTGATATCGTGTTTCGTAAATTGTATTCATTTTGAGTGGCATAAATAGTCTAAATAAGACCAGTTACTTCAACCCGTAGGTGCGTAAATGAGCCTGAGCCTGGGATAGTTTTCGGTGAAAAAGAATAAATTAAATTAATTTACCGACAGAGCTAATTTCTATTTTGATTCAGCACCGCATTTCCACAGTTATTCTTTTTTATATTGCTGACTCACAGAGCACGTGATATTGTAGAATTTTTGAAATATTGCATTATTCCCTCATCATTATGTCCATGTCTTGAGGTTGCGAACACTCCTCGAGATTTGAAAATAGTGAAAATAGTTTGAAAAAAAAGTATTTTCGCAACAAAAAAAAGTATGAAAATTTTCGATTTTTGACTCTGAAATGACGTATGTATCTCATTGTTCTTGATCCCTTTATTGTGATTTTGCATAAACAATTTTTATTTTTCAATCCGTTTATGCCTGTAATGTAAAGTAACTCAAAATAGTTGGGTGGTATTTTTTTCTTTTTCGTTAAAAATAATGATTACGATGAATAATGATAATGAAAAAAGTTAGAGGCGATGTAATTTCAGCGTTCCTGCTGTATATAATAACGTCACAACGTAGTAATTTTCAATCCGTTGCATTGTCTCCGAATTTTTCTCAATTGAAAAAAAAAGAAAACACGTCCTCATTACTTTTTCGCAAACTACTTAAAGTAGGTGCAAAGTCCCAATTGAATTGTGGGTCCTTAACTGAGGATATAGTCTAACACTGTAATCTTCCTGAAATGTTGCGGCACAACTTAAATGAGTCGATTTTCTCTTATCTCTATCCACTGGAAAAAATTACAGATTTAAAAGTATTATTCGCGATATTGTCGCAATATTAAAGACATCTCGTCTGGAAGCGGATGTAGAAGAATCGTAGCCACATTGTGGCAATCTTGATGCAAATTATCGTCTGCACAAGTTGGAAATCAGATAACTATCGGAACAACGCTTTGAGTTTATCGCAGGTAATGCGATAAAAAAGGGTTACTATCAATTGATTGGGCAGTATATCTGTGTTACTAGAAATGAATTATAAGGAGCTGCGCTGCTACAATACGAGCACGTTTCCAAGATCAGGTATAAATCCCAGCAAGACAATTAATTTAACTACAATTCAACAAAGGCAGTAGGTATCTAATAATCGGTACGTAATAACCTCTTGTCAAGGAAATTATTAGAAATTAACGATCGTTGATCAATCGCCTCTTTGTATTCAAAGATGAAACTATTCAGTGACTATTCCACGATATAACTTAAACTCAGAGGATGATTGTAACCCCGGGTAATCGATAATTACACCGAATCGAAACACGTCAAGGGTACAATACCGATTCATATACGATCGTGGAATTAGCGGTTGAATATAAAGGTGACGAGACGCGAATGATAAAAAAAGAACACATTTTCTCTACGAAGATAACATCCTTGATGTGCTACCGAATCTTGTTGCTATTTTCACGTAAATGTATGTTGATTATGTCAGGATTTATGACGCGAATAAAATTGTGTGTGGCTTCTTCGTTCGATCATTGATAGAGAAATAAATCGCTCGTTGACGTAATATCGGTTTGAAATTCGATTTCGTTCGATCGTCGGTTTTAATATATAATATCCTCTTGCTCAACCTTTGGAAGTAGTCCGCCTACGATGTAGAATGGAAATATTAGACGGTCCTTGACCAGTATTGAAATATAAAATGCAAAATCGTGGAAGATGCCTGTCGGATGGGTGCGTAGAGCACTTTCACCTTGCCGCTCGTCTGCCTCGCCCTGTTCTGGGTGCTGCTGCTCGCTGGTGCCACTCGGCATCAATTTAAATTGAGTACTTCGAGATGAGATAAAAATCGGAAAAAAATCAACCACAATCAAGATGATAAGAGTATTCATTTTCGTTAATAATAATGCCCAAAAGTTATCAACAAATTGTTTGAAAAAATCATTGTTTAACAAATTTCTTGGTGACGTTATTTTTTTTTCATGTCAAATGAATTCGTTAATCTTTCTGAATACACGTGAATTTTTTCAGAATTTTGTCACTTTTTTTAAATTTCCGTTTTCGATTTTGAAAAATGGCGAAAAAAATCTGAATTTTGGATATGTTATTGTGGAAACGATGTAGATTACAATTCCGAAGTTTCCGGAGCGTGGAACTAATAGTCTCGTAAATACAGCCTTTAGAAATTTCCGAAAACGGAATTTTAAAAAAAGTGACAAAATTCTGAAAAAATTCATGTGTATTCAGAAAGATTAACGAATTCATTTGACATGAAAAAAAATAACGTCACCAGGAAATTTGTTAAACAATGATTTTATTAAACAATTTGTTGATAACTTTTGGGCATTATTATTATTGAAAATGAATACTCTTATCATCTTGATTGTGGTTGATTTTTTTCCGATTTTTATCTCATCTCGAAGTACTCAATATTGACGACGAGACTCACTTTTGGTTGAGATTGTATGGCAATTAACACGCTTGTCGTTTCAATGACACGTTCGCATAAATCACCTCAAATTATGCCATCTATTTCGGACAATTCCTAATAGAGGATCAATTACGAAATCCTCCAAACGTCACACGGTCATTTCTATACCGCATCCGAAGATAATGAGTCACCGGTATGATATCTCAGTCCGAATTCCGTGTAGGACAATCTTAATCACAGCAATCAGGAAGTTATAGTTTCGGTGATAATTATTAAGTCATAGAATTCTATGAATAATAAAATTAAAATAACACTTATGGTAAACTCGGAGGTGTGAAGATTGATAAAAGATATCATAAAATTAGCTCCTCAAGTCACGGGTATAAAGATTGGGCACATCGAATCATCTCATCCTTCCAAGTACACCTAATGTCGTTTATTGATATTTGAACAGTGTGTAAAACAAATTCTGATATGATAATCGATTATAATATATGTTAAACGTCAATTATTTCACAAATTGGCGGCATTTAGACTCGTGGCTTCTATTTCCGGCGGTATTTTTTATTCCTTTTCCTTCTCAGCGACAGCTACTGGCTTAACGATGACTGGTACGACTGGTGCCTCAACCGGTGCCAAGATTCCCACAGACCTCTGGTACCCGTAAGGGCGGTAAGGCTCGGCGGTGTACGCGGCGCGGACGGCACCTGCACCGGGAAGGTGAGCTCCTTCGGGGTGGAAGCCATCCTTGTCAGCGGTGTATCGGACAGTAAGAACCTGGCCGTCTGGGGCGGTGTAAGAGTACTGGCCAGTCACAACCTGATAAAAAAAAATATATATATAGTATCATTGGATGTATTTTGAGTCATCATATGGTCAACAGGCATCCGCAAGTAAACGTCTTTGATCAACTATAGGTCCAATAGTAGTCGTCTTCTCGGTATTGTTTATCGTTCGACTGATCCGAGGACAATTGTGAACTTTTGTTATAGTCCAGGCAATTTAGACTTTGACCCTGACAAAATTTCATGGTGCGATTTTTTTGTTCCATGCCCTCGGGGGGGGTTACTGGGAGTGTAATTTTGAAATGGCGACCAAATTAAGCTTTTGCTTCTTTTCGAAAAGTTTTTTTTTTTCGAAAAATAAACGGTTTTTCTCAAATACCTCAGCGATTTTTGCGTTAACCGAAAAATGACTGGGACAAAAGTTGTATGAAATTTTATCCGCTACAACTTTTGTATGAAATTTTTTTGTGTAGCATCGATATTTTTCGAATTAAACTGAAAAAACGTCCCAAATTCCAAAAACTCGCATTATCTCGTTCATTTCCAACTTTTTAGCTATGATGTATTGAACAAAACTTGTAGAAAATCAAATTTCCTACAACTTTTGTCCCAGTCGTTTTTCGGTTAACTAAAGAATGGCTGAGTTATTTGAGAAAAACCGTTTTTTTTCAAAAAAAAAAAAAACTTTTCGAAAACAAGCAAAAGCTCAATTTGGTCGCCATTTCAAATTTACACTCCTAGTGACCCCCCCGAGGGCACGGAACAAAAAAATCGCGCCATGAAATTTTGTCAGGGTTCGGTCGATTTTTGGGGTAAATTGCTTGGACTACTACAGCGTATAGTCAACTATTGGCTTGAGATAAGACAGTCAAGACGTTTTTCAGTCTATTTACCTTAAGTCCATAATGGGACAAAAGTGTGTTACCTGGGATAATGAATATTTCAACAATTTCGTAGTCAATCACGAGGCAATTAATACCTATTCATTACATCGTGACTAAGATGAATAGAATATTAGAAAATCTAATCGTCTTTCATTTGTAAACGGATAATGAGCTGTGACACGTTTTTAAATTCAAATTTGTCATTATCTTGATTCGCGATCGCGGAGGGCTGACTATCACCTGTAGTTTATCTTTTCGATGTTTGAGAATATTTCTATCCCCTACAAGCTGTTGTTTTATATAAATATTTCGAAATCGCCTAATAAATTCTCATGGATAAGATCTAGCAACTATTATTGGCTTTAATGGCTACTTAACGAACCTTATCTTCACCGGTTGGGCCAACGCTCGGGACTCCCCTTTCGGCGACAGCGATACCATTCTCAGTCTCGAAGCTGTACTCGTAAGCACCATCGGGAGAACTGTCCTGTAGTTGGCTTCGAATTGCGTAGAATGGACCTGCAGCGATGGGGCTGTAACGCAATGGTATATTTTGCTACAAGGGTGCAAATCGTGTTCCTCCCGTGTGGCATATACTTCTTTTTACCCGTCTTTGATAAAATGACCATATTCCATCGCTGCGACGGGGGCGGAAAGTAGTCATCAATTGTCGAACAGAGGGAAGAAAAAGAGAATAAGCGGGCAAAAAAGTGGACTTTTTTGCCCGGAAATTTACTTTTCTTCCCTCTGTTCCGAAATTGATGACTTTCTATCCGCGTTTCAGGGGTGAAATATGGTCATTTTATCCTAATCGGGTAAAAAGAGAGTTTTTCAATATTCGCCATTTTTTCACAGTTCAACAAAACCGATTTTCAGACATCTTCTATTTCCTTCGGAATTGTAATTCATTGAAATAAACTGAATTGAAAATGACTCCAGAAACTTAATCCACATCCTGATTTCTAATGTATTCCTCATCCTCAATTTCACGTACTCGTATGCACCCTCTACCACTTGACGTACAACTGGGACGACTGGGACCACTGGGACAACGGTACGTGTGACGGGTTTGATGACCGCTTGGATCTTTTCGGACGCTTTTCCGATTACTCCGACGGGCTTCACGAGAGACACCTGTGAGCGGTATCCCTGGTAGCCTGGGTACCCTTGGTATCCGTTGTATCCTTGGTATCCCTGGTACCCGTTGATCCCTCTGTTGTACCCCTGGATTCCCTGGTAACCTGAGTATCCCTGGTAGCCTGGGAATCCGGTGTACTGGCCAAAGGCGACGCCCAGAAGAGCGCAGGCAACGATCTGGGAAGAGGAACGGAAATATTTAGCGAAACTCGGTAATTAGTTGGGATTTCCGGAAGGTTTGCTCCAATGTTTTCGATCACTCACTGCGAACTGCATGGTCGATTAGAAGATACGTTAAAGAGGTGAATCTCCAGGAAGATCTGATTCCTGGGACCTCGTCCAGCCCCATTTATACCGATTTGGCGAACAGCAAATAATCGTTCCCACCATTCGACTGATCATCCTTTTGCAAATAGCCATCCCCTTGACGGTGTATTAATTCGGCACACACGCCCAAACGTACGGCTTACAGGTAAATTAAAAACTTGTCCATGAACGCATATGCTAAAATAGAAATATTTATTGATCTATACACGAAGATTCCCGCGTGTATACACATGATCTCGTATTTGATTGGCATACACCACGCCGTTTACATCCAAACCGATGTTCAGTCACGTCAGAGGAATCTATTAACCCGCAGCTTCACCACGGAATACAGAATTTTAATTCCACCGAATGTCACGGAAATATTCGTTTTTCAAATCATTGGCCTTCAGTGCGCAATATAATATTCATTGGCCATGAATAGAAGATATAGCCGATCGGATTAACTCTATATGCAATATGAGCATAATTTATCGGGTTACGAGGAGCGAAGCTATGAAGCTATGAAGCTGCGTTCAACACTCAGGAGTGATGAGCCAATAAAACTGCAAAGGTCACGCCGAGATCAAGTCGTTTCGTACTTCTCGAGTTCTTCCAGGATTTTTTACTCCCTGGGGGTGAACCGTGCAGCGGCTCATTAAATACACCTGAGAATTAGAACTAGGAGACAAGCCGATGCTATATACGGCTGATGCCGACACTCTGACGTGTCTGTGTGTAATTGCTCGTCATCCGTGCAAGTGCACCATGTACGCCCAACCGCCAATTATCATGCCATCGTCCGCCGCAGTTTACGATTCCGATTAATGCCGAGTCCGCTGCAGAGTATTTCATTTTCAATACCTGGCCGTGAGTGCATTCGAACAGCATCCACTTGCTGGAGGGTTAAACGATTGGCACAATGAACTATGTGAGAACAAGGTGCAAAGGTTCCAAGGATCTCTTTAGATTTCTGCTCGATCGTTATGAAATATACTTGAATGACAGACGAAGCGATAAGAATTCAGGTGATTTTTTAGGAAACGTTCAAAGTGAATTTTCTTTCACAAACGGTTTTCACAATTTTTCAGTACAATACTCAATATACAATTCGTAGTTTCTTCGAGTCAAATTATTCGAAACTGGAAGCATGGCGGCGGTTGTTTTTAAAACGCTGTTTTCAAAGTCTTCGAGCATTGATTGAGATGACATTTCAACAGGATTACCTTCGATCTTCAAACCAGTCGTTTTCCGCAAAGAATTATTTTTTTTTACGAAATTAGGCAAAAAAAAATTTTTAGTACTAGGACTAGGACTACATTCCTTGACCTTTCGTCTAGCGTAACGTGAAGAAAAATTATAAATTCGAAAAACCGGCTCGTCAAGGACTGGTTCAAACATTGGAGACGACCCTGTTAAAATTTTGTCCTGATCAGACTCACAGTGTATCTAATATGGGGGATTCCACGTCAAATCGAACGGTCGACTTCCCTGGCCCCTTCTGATCTGTTTGCCGTTGAAAGGATCAACTGTGAATTTTTTCAGATTTTTCTGACCAAGTATTTTCTGACTACAGCTGGTCAAATAATCAGCTTTTTACGCTTTTTCGATTTTTCAAGCCAACATAGCGTGAAATCCAGATGATCAATGAAAAAAGTTCTCATACAAAAGTTTCGCGTCTTTCTTTGAGATTGATAAAAATTTTTTTTTTTTTTTAATTTTTTGTGTCTCGCGAAACTGCAGTTTTGGTGAAAAATCTTCGAAAATCTTCAGTAACAAAAAAGTGCCCGAATCGAATTGGCTGAAATTTTTACACAGCATGTCTTTTCCAATGCCAAAAGTTGACTGAAAATTTCATAGTAAGCCGAGCAGTGGTTCAGAAGATACATCAACAAATATTCGCACAGTGGCGAGAATTTGGCGATTATGAGGTCGCAAAACAGTTTTTTCGGCCACAGTTCAAAAATTCAAGCTCAATCGCGAGTACGAAAACCAGAATAATAAATATTGATCTTGAATTTTCGAATCGTGGCCAAAAAACCTGTTTTGCGCCCACATAATCGCCGAATTCTCGCCACTGTGCGAATATATTTGTTGATGTATCTTCGGAACCACCGCTCGGCCCACTATGAAATTTTCAGACAACTTTTGGCATTGAAAAGACATGCTTTGTTAAAATTTCACCCAATTCGATATGTAGCCGCGAAAGACAAAAAAAAAAAATTGAAAACAAATTTATTTGATGATTTTTCGTAATGGAATGATATGAGTCGGAAAAAATCTGAAAAAAATCACAGTTCATCCTTTCAACATTACATGTAGTTTGACTGTGCAAAAGGACAAGCAGATCAAAGGGGGTCAGGGAAAAAATCTCGCTTTTTCGTTCGATTTGACGTGGAATCCCCCATATTGAGTATTGTACTAAACAATAGTGAAAACCATTCGTGAAAAAAAAATTCCACCCAGAGAAAAAACAATTCATAAATTTCGTCCTTAATATCTCAGCTCAGGCATGTTTTATGGAGCAAATCTTCGTTTCACGCAATAATGGATAAATAGATACAGATTCTTGATTTTTTCTTCCAATCGACCGATTAGGTCGACTAAGAATCCGGACCATTTCTTCATTATTGCGTGAAACGAAGATGTTTCCACACATAAATATTCTTTCTCCCATAAAACGTAAAACATTCCCTGACTGTGATATCAGTCTAAATATCTGCGTCTCTAAAAATCGACTATACGAAATCACCGCGTATCGCGAAGATGAGGACCTTGGTCGATCATTCGCAAATACCATGGGCGTGGACTGAATAAATGGTCGCGTGAATTCTTGTAGCCGTGTAATGGGATGGTTTCTGTCTATTTTAACAAGCTGTATATTATAATATTTAGATCCTATGATTTGATTCAGTCACGACGATGAGCCGCGAGATCTGATTCGCAGTCGAATGGCTCGATGAAGAATTACGGAATAGACGGAAATTAAAATTCATCATTCGTTTGTTTGTAGGATAGGAAAATTGAATTCCTGGCGCAAGATCGCGAATATCATGTATCATAATTCCGGGGCGTGTACGAATACAGCGTAAAAAAGATTCGTAACACAACATAACACCTTGGCCGAATTTTTTCTAGTGGAACGAACGCATTCGCATATCGCGTTTTTCCGATTGTATGCAAAATATACATTTCGTCTATGCAGGTACCGCGGATTCCTTTGCGTTTTATCAAACCAGTAACGAGCCGGGACCTCCTATAATCAGCATCGATGTCTTCATTCACATCGCGATAAAGAACAACTTTTTATTTTTACAGAAAGATGTACAACATTTTTATTACACCATTGGCTAAAATTTAATTACCATAAAGTTATAATTAGTCGTTGTAAATCATGGCAGAAAATAAAGATGCGAGCCCAGCCCTCGATCGGCTCGATATAGCCTACAATCAATATTTCCTTACGCAATTTTTTTCGCGTACCTGTAATTTCATAATTTAATTAACGGATGATTAATATCTTCTTCATAGAAGAAAGCTTGTTGTCAGGAACAGTCGAGGTCTGTATAGTCCCAAAGAGGCAGATTCCGGTGTGTACCGATGTGTTAGCAGCGATATAATAATTACAGAACAAATTTGACCAATAAAATGACAAATAAAGTCAAGGCAACAATGAATATTGGGCAATATCAACGTCCACGGATGTGAGGAACTTTTGTTAGCGTGCCTAGATTCAAATGCAAATTCCCACGGTTATTATATTCACACGTGATGTTGAAAATGTATTCTTCAAGGTATGCCGATGACTTTCGCAGTTTACACACGAATTAAAATCATCTCGCTAAACGATAATAAGTCATTAGAATATATGGGGCATTCCATGCCAAATAGACCTGCCGGTGACCCTCGACCTCTCAGATCTGGTCCGTCATTTTTTGCGTCATTCTTCCGACTCCGAGTAGCAACGAGATTTTTTTTTCAGATTTTTCAAAATAAATTTGAGCGCGTGGTGAATGTCCAAAGTTTTTATTCAACCTGATTTTTAGAATTATCGATGAAAAAATTACCAAAAAATAATTAGTGTGGAGATCAATGCACCGTGAATTTATTGAATCACAGTAAATTATGAATAAAAGTAAGATAAAAATGAAAAAATTAATAAAACATTAATAAAATAGATAAAAACTAAAAAATCAGGTCGAAGGAAGAGCTTGGAAATTATGCAATTTGGGTAAAAAATTTTCATTTTTGACATAGGCTTTTTGAGAATTTTTCCAGATTTTTCGGTTACGGCCATCGAGGTGTTGGAAAAAAAAACTTTGAAAATTCACCACGCGCTCAAACTTATTTTGAAAAATCTGAAAAAAAATCTCGTTGCTATTTAGAGTCTGAAGAGTGAGTAAAAAAATCACGGACCAGATCTGAGAGGTCGAGGGTCACCGGCAGGTCGATTTGGCATGGAATGCCCCATATACATCAGATTTTTTTTTTCAATGTACAAGTTATGAGTCAGAGGAGGCCAGGGTGTGTCGCGATGTCATAAATATCTTCACACTACGCGAAGAGAGTTTTGACTCATGTAAAATAGGAGGAGTATCCCAAATCCCATAGAAACGTCGATATAAATGTAAAAAAATCGAAAGCGCGTTCGATTTCAAATTGTTCAGAAATTGGAATGTTTTTTGTCGCGCAGGTATAGCATCGATGAAATTAAAGGTGGCCAGGGTCCGAGTTTATACACGACACATTATTGTGCAATAGGTAAGAGATGATATTTTGCTTTCACTGGCTCACCTTTACCGTGCGATATTACGATTAGTATTAATTTGCCGACGAATGGTGTTCCTTCGTATAGTCGTTCGCGTACACTCTACAGACCGCGATGAGCGAACACCGGCTGGAGTAGAGCGTATTCCGTGATTGGAAGCAATTACTCGCCTGTAGTATTGCCACAAAGTAAACTTCAGCGATAAGGAAATATGCAAATTTTTTGCTTATTTTTGTAGTGCAAATATAATGTCACGTATATTTATGGTCGGTTTTACTGAACTATCTCATCTTCCGATCGATCGTCGTCTTGAATATTACGAAATTTAACAGAAATACCGAAAGTATGTAGATTCTAAAACCTGCAAATAACACATGAAGTACAAATTAGTACTGAATAATTTAGTACCCTGTTAGTATCAGGTGAATCCGTGATAAACGCCACGCTGCGGTTTGTCAGACTCTACACGGTTAATTACTACGTCTTATTCACAAGCTTGGGATCAAACGTTTGTCACTCTTCCGCTCGTTTGGAAATCGAAAGTCCTCACAATGGTCAGCTCAAGCTCAATACCCAACATCCAACAAAGCAACAATAGGAAAAAAAATCATCTCTTTCAATTCTTTTTTGTCTCTCTGAGGTCTGGATACACACTCAAATTGAGTAAGATAAGAACGAAGACGTCCAGTTGGTTTTTTTTTCATTTCACATCATTTATTAATGTTCTCATAATTGATAATCGGATAGTAAAAAATATATAAATTGTTTAAGTAGTCTCGTTAAAATCAGTATCACAACTATGATTAAGATAAAAAACAATCTTATAAACTCCTAATACATTAAATAGAGAGGTATGGACCGGATGTGATTGCCGCAAGTTGTTTTAATTAAATCCTCGATCCTCAATATCTTCTGTACGGATTCTGGGGCTCAGGGTGGGCCGCGTTGTAGGCCAAAGATCTCTGGATCGCAGCTGGAATCGGTGGGGGTGTTGGAAGATGAGCTCCGCTAGCGTGGAATCCAGTTTCATCAGCGTAATACGTCACAGTGATCGGAGTACCGTCGGGTGCAGTGTAGCTGAATTGGCCCCTTACCACTTCGGCCTGTCCAGCAGCGCCCAAATTCTTCGGCTGCCCTTGTTCCGCCACTGATATTCCGTTCTCGGTGTCATAGCTGGAAAAAAACACATTTCAAAATCATCAAAATCAGAGCCACCATACCTGGCACAAGGATCGCCAGCTCTGCAAAGTATTTCGCAATGCATTCTTCATGTACAGCAATATGGCCACACAGGCGTGGCCTGTCAGACATGCCGTTCCTTAGTGACGATGAGATAATGAAAAACTGAATACGATCACGCATTTTATTTCTGCAGAACCAATTGTTGATTCTTCGAGATATTTTTCATATCGCTTATTCAAACACTAATTGGCGCAATTAGTAAACCACCGTTTCCTGTTTTTGACTAGGTTTCATATGAGCTTCTGTGTAATTACGCACATTATTTCTTGAGTCATATTTAATCTGTTGATCGACGATGTGATTCACGATTGACAGGACTATGAAAATAGTCAATCAAACTGAAATTATGGTTGTGAACGCTATATTTTAGTCTGGTTTACTGTAAAGAATATTTGAACCCGTACGAATGGTACCGTAAAACGTATCCTCAGAGAGTTTGAGGATCGTTGCGGTCAAGGTTCGTCCATTGACTGAATTGAGGTGCTGCAGCTACGTAGGTAGGTTAATTATGCCAAATTACCCAAGCATTGCGCACCTAGTACAAGCCGTATAATGCTCACGATTAAAATCAAAGGTAATTATCTTAGTTCCACCTCGCCGTGGCGGTGTTCCATTGTTGTGGACCGGCAATCGCATGCATCGCGGAAAATAGAGGCAACACCGTTCAATATTATCAACTTTTGGACGATCAGAGCGTTCGGACAATCGAGGATTATTATTCGATTCGTGGTGATAATCATAGACGTAGAGCGATTCACCTTCAGGTTGTATCTAATATGGACTCTAATTCGTGGTGAAGAGACTCCGAAAAAAGTTTGAAGGACAAAAAAAAAAAATTTTATTGCGAAACGGATGTCGTTAATTAACGGATTATAATGATGAGTTAGGATCGAATCAACTTTTGGAGCATCTAGTTAATTAACTGGTTTTTAGAATATGACTCCACCAACGAGTTGACCTTCGCGACATTATGTAAACTCCTGTCAGCTTTCGATGTCGACCTGATTGACTTAGAAATCATCCAAATTATCCCATGTCGATAAATAGCGCGTTAATTACCTGTACGAATAAGAACCGTCCGGTGTGCTGTCCTGGTTCTGTCTCAGAATCGCCCAATTTCTACCGTTGTTGTAATTCAGTTGGGGGTTGTACCGGTTGTACTGAGCCTGAGCTATCGCCACCAATCCCAAAAGTGCTAGCTGCGAAATGTCAAAATTGAATCTGATCAGCAAATCTTGAAGAATTTTCCGAAAATGGTACAAAATGTGTTTACAAAAACCATTTAGTCAAAAATGGCTAAATATTGATATTGTCAAGAAAAAGGGCTTCCAGAGTCTTTGGCTATGGAATAAGGGAATAATATTCGAGTCACTCACAAAAATCTTCATGTTGTAGCGGTTCGAAAAACTGAACTACTTTTCCAATGCGATTCAGTTTGAGGTTTCTACGGTGTCGAAGATCGTCTGAACTCGGTACAGGTGAGTCTTCGGACTGATGGAAGTACGGATGAGTCCGATGCGAATTTATACTAACTTAGGGACCCGAGTTTGCAGTGTTTAAGGGGGTATCGTGGGTAACGCGCCCCGTCCGGGTATTCAGAGAGGGGGATCATCTATCGAAGAGCATCGAAGTCTCCCGTACACAATGGGAGGCACAAAGGTGAGACGCACGAACACCTTTACTCGCCTAGTTGTATATAGTGGTACTCTATACTCTGTACGAAACAACACATTCTCTCTCTCATAGCTCGGATTCTGATTCAGATCCGACACGGATCATCGTCGCAGGGCGTGTTCCTTTCACTGCAACAACCATCCTCTGGATGGCCTGGATGGACGGATCCGTCGAACCTCGAAGATTTTCAGCTAAAATTACTACTATCACAAACTACTTACAAAATATCACAAAAACAAGACAAGCGGACTAATGAGCCAGCCTTTGAACTTTTTGTTATTATTTTTTTTTTTTAGCTATATCGAATTTTGCATATCTGACCTCAGATTCTTGATCAGCGGCTCAAAAAACCTTCGAAAACGAATTTTGATGAGATCTCCAATGTTTTTAGTTTTTTCCTCGATTTTTTCCCAGCAAATTGGATTCGCTATTGGAAATTTCGCAAACCTGACTTCAGATTCCGGATGAACAGCCCAAAAAACCGTTTAGTACCGGATTTCATTCAAATCAGTTGATGAATTCTCAAGATATCGTGAATTTTACTTTCTTTTTTTTTAGAATTTTGTTATTCGACTAATTTGGAAAGTATTGAACCGGTCAAAACCAAAATCTAATCAGTTCTGTTGGAAGTAAGAAGAATTGTTGCACATTTTTGTTCTGGTAAAATCTACAGAAATGTTTGCAAGATTTACTTCCGTCAGGTTCAGGAGACAATTACTCAGATCTAGCAGACTTTTAATCGAATTGACGAGAAGAAACCAAAAACAATTCTCTTGTAATCTTCTGATATCCTTTCTTTGTCGAGTATTTTATACTTTTCACGTAGAAAATATGTTATAATCAGGATAATCAGGATTACAATCATTCAATTACAAGGAAAAAAAAATCTAATGCGAGTAAAGACATTTTCAGATAAAAAGAGGGGGTAGTGGATCCATTATAGAAGCTTGATAAAGAAGTGACTAGATTTTAATCTCGAAAATTTCAGTTTTTCCAAAATCGTCATAGACCGATGACCTATTTTTATGAACAGTAAAAATTTTTCACCAAAATTTATGCGTACGTACAATTTCGCATGAAAAACTTACAAGGGCCTCTGAACAATCGAACATTTCTACTGGATCGAGTTTTTTTAAAATAAAACCCCAATTTCTCATTGTCAAGATGCAGAATGATCTATTTGAGCAAACTTTCAACAAAGAATTGATTATTCTTTCACAATCACGAAACTTGTATCATGAATTTTGATTTCCTTTTTCGAATAGACAATACAGAATTATGGTTCACTCTTCATTCATCTTGAAACAAATATTGAAAGCATTGTAGCTGTGTTATCCAGACATCGACACCCTGAAGACGTAATCACGATAAGAAAAGTGAAAATAAAAAAAAAACACTGCCTGCACGATGAAAATAATCTTTGGGATCAACTGAAAATTGAAAAAATTTCTAAACCACGTTTCATCGGTCATCAATCATCCTCAGATGCTTCTGATTTCATGCTGTCATCGCTCATTCAATATCTCTCTCTCTCTTTCTCTCTTCGTAAAATACCATCCATGATTTAGGATCTGCAAAACGTGTTAAGAGGTGTTATAATCGAACCAATATCTCACAAACTGGTGTAATTACTCATTGGAACTGCTATGGAGTGGAGCTGGTGTGATATCAACACGTACGATCTTCATGCCCCGTAGGTGGTAGGTGTTCTGTCCCTGGTCGGTATTTCTCAGAGATAAATGCATATAAGAGAGGTGGTCGAGTCCGAGTGAGTGTGCAAGTATCACATGAAGGTAGATAAGTTGTCGCTTGTCTTGGCGATAAATTACAGGTAGTCAGTAGCTGCCAGATAACCCTAGTACGCCGCTTCATCGCCGATCCTAATTAATGTAGATGTCGAGAATCGTTCGATCTAAGACAATCGGCTGTTGAACAAGGATGTAACACATGGCTCACGTGATCGTAACCGCATTCATCAATGCGCCCATTGCGATCATTTTCAGGGAATTACTCTTCACAGGATGCGAATAATCGATCTTCCACCTTTTATCTACTCATAATCATTGACGTGAGGTAATAGAATGTTCCACATCCTCGTCGTCTACTTACGACCAACGATTTCGGAATATCAAGCTATTTTTTCGTAACCCATCGATGTCCCATTCGTCTTGAGACATACGTCCGAGATTTATGTCATCTAGATCGTTTTTCATTCTCCTATAAATCGGGATCGGCGAACTTGGCTTGACTTCCTGTCTCGTGACGATCATTGCCCGATCGTCCCTGATTTTTGTTTCAATCCGTCTATGAATTCGTTTGTTTTTCTTATTTTCGATTTTACTTATAAAAGTCATTTTTCTTCTTTGACAGAATTCCATTACTGTCGTACCGCTTAGCCCGCGCCGGAAAGGTCAAGCCTGCTCAAACGCATAATTAGCCAAATTAGCCGCATCCTTATTCAAAGCTTGACAATAAATCTGCGACCCACTCATCAAATGGACGTCGTTATCGAATTAATGGGCACTTGTAATCTTAGGCGTAACGAACAAAGTGGATTTCTTTCTCAGACAATTTTGTGCCGTCACAAGTCTCGGATTTCGAAAAAGCGTTAGGCGGACGACTGTTACCCATGGCTGTGTAATAAATTATAAGACGATTGCGTGAATACCGACAAAATATGTACGAGCCATCTAACTGTATTCGGAATAAAATGCTATTCAAATGTCACGATTTTTTTTTCTAACATGTATAAAAATATAGTCGAAGGTGGTACATGAAAACGTGAGATTTCGTAGTCTGCACATAAAACGATTCTGCAGAGGCTCGCGACCTAATTCTTAGACTCTCAAATCTCCCCACTACGGATAATACAGTATGTGATACCAGACGGCCTAATGTAAAGCCATTTATGGTTATTCCAAAGGAACAAAGAGTACCTTGACATTAAAAAAACTAAACCTTACTATTGTTTCCTCATAGCTAATTCAGTGGGAGCCAACTACACGGAGTTTTTACAATATCAATATAATAACTTCTCTACGCACACCTATAACCGGTGCTTCCCAATTATTGTATGCAAAAAATGACTTTGGGTATTAATTAGGGAAATAAACTACATTCCAAAGCTGCTACCGTCTCTGCCTCACCTCGGGGCAATTGCGAGCCAAAGGTCATTCGTACGTTGGCTCAAAGCCCGTGGATAACCAGCTTGAATTAAACCGGTGCGGTAATAAGATTTGTTACAATATTCGTTGGTACGTACGTGCCGGAGATCTTATCGCGGGTAATGCGAGATGCGAGATGCGAGCGAGAGAATTAATTGTACAATCAAGATTCGACGCTGTAATTGTCCGCACGGAAGACAACGCCTAAGGCCAAGGTGAGGTCAAACCGATGTCAAGGAACTCCCCTTGTGTTCCAAAAGACGATGTCGAACCGTTCGAGGAGGTCTTCCTGGTCGAATGTCTCCTCCTCGGCAGGATTTCGTTATCACTAAGACTCAGACATCAGAAATGACTCAATAAACCATACGAACATTATTCGTTGACCTCACCTAATTGCTTTTGGTTTCTCAGGTCAAAACACACTCCCTTTCTTATAACGTTTCGGTCCTCTTCAGACTCTGATTCATCTGACCAAGAATATAAAAAAAGAGCCTCTCACTTGGACATGATTTTAAAAAAGTTCTATGTATCTGTTTTAGTTGTAAGCATTGAGGTGAAGTTTCTAGGACGAAAATTTGTGTGTTTTATTTTCATTTCTTATATCCTTGCTCCAATCAATCAGAGTCTGAAGAAGGCCGAAACGCGTTGTAAGAGAAGGAGTGTTTTTTTACCTGAGAAACCAAACGCGAAAATACATTGTTCATTAGTCGAAATATCAGCTGCTCCTCAACAAATTCCCGAACGTTAATCATTTCGTGAAATTATTATGCGTGGTTTCAGCAATTAACTGTAGGATTATGAGATCGACAAGGATCGGCAGAAGGTGTTACTCCACAGTAATGATGATCTCGTCGATTCAAGAATCGTACAGGCCTAAAACCCAGTACGATCACTTCCAAATGTCACGAGAATTACGAGAGATGTCCCGATATCCCTCCGCTGTCACATATGTTCACGATTTTTTTTTTATTTTTCTTTTTAAATCTGTTACGTTTTTCGACTTTCAACAAAACGACTTTTTTTTTACATGTTGCATAATATTCAGAGCGTAATCCGTAATTTTCTTACGCCACACCTAGATGGAAAGTCTTTTTTCGAGCAGCGTCTAGAGGCACCCGAAACAGACTTTTGCAAACAGATGTGCGAAGAGATTTTTCTTACACCACTAGCGGTGTATAAAATGGTGCGCATGCGCAGAGAGGACTTTCATTCACGTGGCGAAAAGTAGTGTTCGATACAGTTGCAAAAGGCGGCAATGCCTATAGCTCGTATGAGCACTGCCACCTTTGACCTTCGCGCACTAGTATCGAAATATACTATTTTGTCCACACTGCAGGATGGATATTAATCCCTCGATCGTCATTTGAAATTGAACTGCACCGTGACCTTCCGGAAATTTTCCGGTAGTGTGACAACGGAGGGTTAGGTGGCGACTGGTCAGGGAAAACCGGGAAGTCATGAGAGTCAGAGAATTCGAAGAATGGTCAGGGAAAAGTCAAGGAATTTCAAGGAATTTCATCTGAATCAATGAAAATAGTAGCAAAACTTGTATAAATTATATAAGTAAAAAAAGGACTCTAAAAAATCATTCACTTTCACCATCAATTCAAAGCATTATTTATTACATATTTGAACAATCACTAATTCGTCCGAATTTAACTCCAGGAAAAATTGTAATTTGGTCAGGAAAAGTCAGGGATATTTTTTCACTCTATAGTAGTAACCACGATAATACTCGGTCGTGACTCTATTGCGAATGATAGAAGAACAATTTTGAAAACTATCGGTCACACATGATTACCAATTTTTTCCTCAATGTGTTTTTGTACCCTGAGATGTACCATACCACTAGTTCTAATTGTAAACCACAGTATTAGGATCAATCGAACAGAGTAAATCACACAGATTTTATAAGCCAATCATAACTTTTTATTGCAATTCACGAAGCTCTACAGTATTAAATAGTCAGGTAAACGTATGCGGCGATCTCTTAACGACGACCAGTCTGATAGTAAGCTTGCTGGTTGTTTCCGAATCCTTTCTGGTAGGTCGGCTGGGCGGGGGAATAGTACGGTTTTGGGGTGGTGTAAATTGGCCTGGCCGGAATCGGGCTTGTGTAGTAGGACCTCTGCGTTTCTGGCTTGTAGTAGGCAGTCTCTGGTTTTTCGGGGTGAGCCGCGTTGTAGGCCAGGGATCGGAGGATCGCCTCAGGGATTGGTGGTGCTGTGGGAATATGGGCTCCCTGGGCGACGAATCCTTCGGGTCCAGCGATGTACTTTACCTCGATGCGCTGTCCGTCGGGAGCTGTGTATGCGTATCCACCCTCGGCAACGGTGGCGGGTTCTCCATTGGCTCCAACGGCCTTAGGACTTCCAGCCTCAGACGCGGATATTCCGTTCTCGGTTTCGTAGCTCCACGCGTAAGATCCGTCAGGGCTGATGTCTGCGGTTTGACGGAGGATCGCAGCCTGTCTGGTGGCACCGAGAGACGGGTCCTTGTAGCCCTGGTATTGGGCAGCGGCAACAACCGCAAGGGCGAAAGATGCGATCTGTAAATTGATGAGAAAAACTTGACGTTGGAATCTCGTATTTCGGGTCAGGGCCGGATATTTTGGCCCGGAAGAGGCTTAAGGATCGACTTGCACAACAATTGTGAGAACTGATGTATATCGATTCATTGTTCGTCGGGATTTTCGTAAGGTTACTCTCGTCAAATTAGCGAGGGTGTAAGAATGGAGTTATGCGTTACAATGAAAAACCGTTATTGCATGGCTCCTGGGTATTCTTTTTAGGAATCGTATCGTTTGCGGTGATTAATGGCAAGGCGTTATCGAAGATTGTGTTTGCGAAGTATAATGGAACTCGTGTGGCTTACCAGAAACTTCATGTTGATCCTACTACAGATTGGATTGCTGTGTACCGACTGGAGCGCATCTCCTTCTATTTATACGGACTTTCTAGCCGATGACGTGTATACGAGGAGGACCACTGGGATATGATTACCGTAAATGAAGAATTCAATAGGATTGGTACAGCAAATCGTTTACCAGCACGGAATCGATTCCCTGTGACATTAAGAACGCTCTTGGCAGTCTAAATTTCGAATACCGGTTTTTTATCCACATTTTTAGCTGTGCTTTTACCCATCATTTTTATTATTCAGGGCGTATCCCCGACCCGAAGATTAGCAAATCGGGAGAAGACCTCGGTCTTTGCCAAATCGGCAGAGTCGTTTCTCTACCTCTACTGCATTTATTCATCATCTTTGAGAACACACCAAGAAGCACGTGGCCATGTAAAACCCAACAGCTTATGAACACAGATGTGTGGTTATACAATCGGCACTCGAAAGGTCAAAGACGACAGATTAATTTGGCAGAAGATCGTATCCCGGGATCTTCGATGGAGCGTGTAATCTTGTTTAATGAAAAAAAGTGGGGATCTCTTTCTCTATTCGGGTATAAATATGCGGTGCAGCGGTTGATTCGTCACCAGATTCACAAGCCTCATCAAGCAAAAGAACTATCGCTGCAACATGAAATTCTTCGTGAGTCTCTCATTCCGTTTTTCAATATCAATTCAACACTCAAAGTTACACTAGATTAAATTCACTCTCTGCGAAATATCAGTGAATTAATTGACCCGTTTATCCACAGATCTGTGCCTTCGCCCTTGTGGCCGTGGCTGCTGCCGCTCCCCAGTACCAGACTTACAGCCCAACCCCGGCGCCCTACATCTCCAAGGAAGGAGCAGCCCAGATCGTCAAGCAAGCCGCTGACCAGAGGGAGGATGGTTCGTTCTCGTGGAGCTACGAGACCCAGAACGGAATCGCTGCCGCTGAGACCAACTCGCCTAGGGGCGGACCCAACGGAGAAAGCATCAACGACGTGCAGGGAGGATACCAGTACACCGCTCCCGATGGTTCCCTGATCGCCATCACGTACACCGCTAACGAGGGGGGTTTCGTCGCCTCAGGATCTGCAATCCCCACCCCTCCCCCAATACCCGCGGAGATCCTCGAGTCCCTCGCCTGGAACGCGGCTCACCCCGAAGAAGAGGCCCAATGGGACCCTGCCAGCAGGACAGCCCAGCAAGCCTACCAAGGATAGACGATGTAACCGAATCCCATGGACTAGTTAATAATTTACCGACGAATTGGCATACATAAAAAAAAATTATGAAACTGAAAGCACATTGTTGACTATGGAGAAGATGCCTCATTTCCTTTTTCATATATGAAATGATGTTATGTGATCTGAAAATCAATATGAAAGATGAAAATACATTGTTCAAAAACCAATTAATATACTGTTTCAATATTTATCCTTGGATAACTATACCTGAATGGGGGGGATCCGCAGGTTATATCAGACCTTCTTTAAGGATGTACAGGCTATACAATCTCAACCAAAAGTGAGTCTCGTCGTCAATATTGAGTACTTCGAGATGAGATAAAAATCGGAAAAAAATCAACCACAATCAAGATGATAAGAGTATTCATTTTCTATAATAATAATGCCCAAAAGTTATCAACAAATTGTTTGAAAAAATCATTGTTTAACAAATTTCCTGGTGACGTTATTTTTTTTTCATGTCAAATGAATTCGTTAATCTTTCTGAATACACGTGAATTTTTTCCGAATTTTGTCACTTTTTTTAAATTCCCGTTTTCGATTTTGAAAAATGGAGAAAAAAATCTGAATTTTGGATTTGTTATTGTGGAAACGATGTAGATTACAATTCCGAAGTTTCCGGAGCGTGGAACTAATAGTTTTGTAAATACAGCGTTTAGAAATTTCCGAAAACGGAAATTTCGAAAAAAGTGACAAAATTCTGAAAAAATTCATGTGTATTCGAAAAGATTAACGAATTTATTTGACATGAAAAAAAATAACGTCACCAGGAAATTTGTTAAACAATGTTTTTTTTAAACAATTTGTTGATAACTTTTGGGCGTTATTATTATTGAAAATGAATACTCTTATCATCTTGATTGTGGTTAATTTTTTTCCGATTTTTATCTCATCTCGAAGTACTCAATATTGACGACGAGACTCACTTTTGGTTGAGATTGTATGGCCTGTACATCCTTAACATTTGCGTAATACATGAAGAAATTTTTTCAATAGAAATGGTCGTGTGTCGTAGGAATGTTAATTTAACATTTAAACAGATAAAATATGAAGTTGTGAATTATTTTTTCCATCCCAAACTACCAGAAGGTCATCTGGAAGATGTTACGAGCACGGATCTTGGACTGAATATTCATGGAAATTTTTCAAGGAAACACAAGTTTTCTGTTCGTTATGTGTGATTTTGGAAAAGGCCAAATAATCGGTGATATTTTTTTTAAGAATAAAATTCCATTGGTCAATGTATCCTAGAACCTTCGAAAGTTCAATGCGATGATGCATCAGTGGCTGCCGGTCAATTCGTTATTATCTCCCAACAGATTTCACGGATACATCAATACGTGTGAAGCGTCCCATTTCTTTTATATCTTTGTACATACAAGATTATATGACAGTATCTAATATTTCAGGTGTTGCAAATACAACGTTGCGGTGTCTAACTCACAAATTAATGACGTCGTTTCGAAATAGAAGAAGTTTTATAGACACTTTCGTTTTCTCTAATTGTAAGAGATACATGGCTAATTTTTTTAAATCGTTTTGATAAATCTTCAGGCCTGAAACACAGTCCTGTGTATGACAAAAAAATCGAGGGGGGAAATAAGATTTGACTGACAATTATTATTTTTTTTTTAGTGTCATAATTCAAATTATTTCATTGATTCCAATTTTTTTTTTTATCTCCAATCATTATTTCCTTCATTTTTTCAGTTATTGCCTTCATTATTTCAGTTATTGATACGTCATTTCAACGAGTTATTTCCCCTTCTGAAAAAATTACCATAAACGTTCTCATTCCGAAGAATCTTGATCCAAAATTATGTGTAATAAAGAACATAGTGAGTTTATCATCGTCGACGCATTAGCATATCCTCTGATATTATATCACAGAGTTCTCTTCTCCGTCCAATATGTTGTGAGATTCGTTACATGATTAAGAAGCGTGCATATAGTTAATGCTAGAGGTTCTAAACTGTTCAAGTCGAATGTCCTGCAGGAGCAAAGTTAATTCAAGAAAGCCGCAGATAAAATGAATCGAGTTTATATTCATGTGTTAGAAGGGTGAAACTTGTCATACTCTAACGCGTCGACATATTTGCTCGATTTGCAAGAGTGTACGTTTCCTCGTCTATGTAGGTCAGACTCACTTGATCATTTTTCACGGTTGGATAGAATTTATATTCACCTGAACGTCTAAATGCCGCGTAAGAATGATGACGCAGCAATTAGTATGCCTCAAACGTGTATATGATATACAAAATCTTGAAGACGCAGAAAATGTAACGACCATCCAGAATTCACGAATGTCTGCGTAACCCGTGGGTCGAAATTCGCGGAAGGATTAAATGGTCGTTGATTTTATCTTGCAACGCATGCAAATTAGACCCCAAAGAAGAAGGTCCACGTGTGGGAACTTTTTCTTTCATCAATGACAAATTTCGCGTCCTTTTCTCGGGGTGAGAAGCAGTCGAATGATTCCGAAATGCTTTCATCGGATCATGAGTTAGCGAACGTCAAAATTTTCTCTGGTATCAATCAATAAATTGCGCGATAATAAATTCGCGATCCACGGTACGATCGCGCAACATCGAGTATATACCAGGTGATGTAAAAATAAAAAGTGAACTCTGAAACCACTCGCGTCTTCGGTCAGTAATTTAGTATCATTATAGTTCGGATGACATCTAACGCGAATTTATGTATTTAGCCAAGATGGTAATACCGTGGGCGAGAGATGAGGTCAGGCGCGCATCTAGACTTTTGATTTAGAGGGGGTCAAGGTTTCGTGGGGGGAGTTTCCGGGGTAAAAGTTGTATCAGGTGTGTTATCAGTCATCGAAAATTCATATTTTCGTTTTTTTACTGTTATTTTTGGGACGCAAGGGGGGGGGGGGGGGGGGGTCATGACCCCTGTGACCCCCCCCCCTGAATCCGCGCCTGGATGAGGTAAGGTTAAAGGTAGGTACTCGCGTGATCAATTAACGATTATAATAGACAGAAAAGTTCCGCGGAGGATAATTGCACTAGAATACATATCCAAAGCCTGAGGGAGCCATACCTCATCATCGAAACATCGTTACAGATAATTATTCTTGCGTCATTATCGTAAGGAATGAAGAATCGATAAATCTCATCAGTCTTTGCATCCACACTGAATAATTTCAAATCGGAAAAAAACGATAAAGAAATCTTCTGCGCCTTGGGCAGATTTTTTTCGGTGGGCGCTACTTACGGTAAAAAGTCCTGTGACCTCGAGTCGTGGCAAGGACCCTGAAATGGAAATGATTATGGCTTGTAAACCCAAATCTCTGGGCAGCAGTTAAGTGATAGTAAACAAGCAGTACGTTATTATTGTTATTATTTTTAATCGTAACATTTTTCGCTCATCCTTGTAAACCATAGAGTGGGTATAATTGCATGTATCACGAATATCCAGTAATATTTAGCGTTGGTGGAATAAAAACTATAGGCAAATGTCAAGATGTTTGTACTGAAAATGATGAAACGTTCAGGCCAGAAGAAGAAGAAGAAGAGAGGACAAGAATGAAATAAAAAATCGACCGCAACTCATCACGCGTAATGCATTAATTATGTTTCAGAATCTTCGAATCTTGACTCTTCATCTCGACTGGTTTTTGGGTGAAAGGAAATTCTGTCTACGGGTGTGGCGAATCGATTCATTGCATAAGAGTGAGGCGATGAATGAAAATAAAATGATGACAAATCTATTTTTAACCATCCATGCACACAGTCGATGACGATCCTGCTTATTCAGATGATCCTATTTTTACCCGCTTAGATAGACGTATTAGAGTAACGGGATTACACTCTCAATGAGCGCGAGGTAATTTGGTTCGTAATGGTTGTTGATTTTTACGATTATATTATACCGAATCCATGTATATACATGTAATATTCTTGCAAAACAAATTACTTGAGATAAATATAGCTTAATGCTTTCCTGCCGATGTTAGATATCACAATTTTTCTTATCCTTTTTTGCGTATAGTTCTATATAGATACTAATCACCGAGTCAAACCAAAACATCATTTCAACTACACGCAGTTCGATTAAATCCCGTTGTGCCCTGTGGCGTCAGTTGACTGTTAACCCCTTGTCAATTAATGCTATATCTGGAACGAAACGGGTTCGCCAAAAAAAGCCTATGTAGAAATGGATTTTCAATAGGGGAAAACCATCTTGGGCCTTACTAGGACCCTCCCAGAAACGAACATCACATGACCTACGCAGAAATTGATTTGCAAATGGGGAAAACTGTATAGGACCCCTCTAGAAACTTCATGTTCGAAAACAATGCGCCAATCTTTTTGTTCACCGTCATGTTCGGTTCTGGGAGGGTCCTAGTAGGGCCCTAGATAATTTTCGTATTTGTGAGTCAATTTCCAACTAGGTCATTTCATGTTCGGTTCTGGAAGGGTACCAGTAGGGCCCTGGATAGTTTTCCCCATTTGTGATTCAATTTTGACATAGGTCATTCATGTTCTCTGGAAGGGTCCCAGTGGGGCCCTGGATAGTTTTCCCCGTTTGTGAGTCAATTTCGACATAGGACATTTCACGTTCATTATTGGAAGGGTACCAGTAGGGCCCTGGATAGTTTTCCGAGTTTGTGAGTCAATTTCGACATAGGTCATTTCACGTTCATTATTGGAAGGGTACCAGTAGGGCCCTGGATAGTTTTCCCCATTCGTGATTCAATTTTGACATAGGTCATTTCATGTTCTCTGGAAGGGTCCCAGTGGGGCCCTGGATAGGTTTCCCCGTTTGTAAGTCAATTTTCCCATAGGAAATAAGAAGATTGGAACATTTTATTCTCCCTGATTTTGAACTTTGAATCGACATTGTATTTGGGTATTTCATGATTGACTGGTTGAAACACTATGTCTATATAGTATTACGTGATATTCGAATGATTGACCTCATGATCGAGTTTATTTAGAAAAGTATGATGAAGGATCGCCTGGAGCTTCTAGCCTCGGAATTCCTTTTAACCACTGGGATAAAAATGTCTGACATATTATTGTAACCGCATGTCGTCGTTATATGTATAATAATTTGCTTAAGGTACTTTGAGGCTAAAGGACATTTGCAGCATCACCTCTCCGGTTCTCCGCTCTCCCCTCTCACCTGTCGCGTCATCTTGACATAGTAGTATTTTATCTCTATTGTTAGTCGTATGAAACAGGATTATCTGTTCTCTTGTAGACGTTTTAATTCAACCTATCATAGGGACAAAAAATAATTGTCCAAATGTAATTCATGAGGAGGATCTAAAATCGGGAGAATCATGATGCTGAAAAAATGACCTTCGCGAACTGGTGGGTAATAAAAAACCTTAAAAACAAGATCCTAGTGTACCATCTTCACTTGTAAAAATAAACATCTTTATCAAGGTGAGTGAACTTGCGTGTGGACACGTTTTACGAAGTAATTATCGTTCAGACTTTGGGTTTTTTGCTACTCCATTGTTTAACGTTCTTGACAGGCCAATCAAGGATGTAATCGAACCGGCAGAGTCACGTTTTTGAATATGTTTAATCACATTTACAGGTTCTTCTTCAGCGCCGGATCTCGACGGCATCCTCGCTCCGACCAAGATCGCAAAATATTTCTTCAAGAACATAGAGCGGAAAGTAATTGGTATCGTTAAACAGCAGCACGCGATCGATTTTGAATAAATTACAATTCTCGTCGTCGAGCGGTTCTCCTCTCTCTATACGTACTATACGTACTCCAACCGCTAATATATAATTAGCATAATCAATCAGTGTCTCAAAAATGTTGGATATCAATTTTTCATCAATCGTAGTCAGTTGGTCTTACGCTCATATTTTTTGTATTATTTTTATTTCCTTTTTTCTCTTGAGAAGACAATCGAAGTTTGATATCCTACGAAACAAGTGAGTTTGGGCTGACTATGATGCTATTGTGAATTTTGCAAAAAACTTTCGAGTACCTATTTTCATAAAATTTCAAATGTTTTTAGTGTTTTGCCCAGTAAATTGGATCCGCCATTTTTTATTTCGCAAATTTGACTTCATATATGTGATTAGTGACCCAAAAAACCAAATTTCCTCATTTTTATTGTATTTTTTTAGAATTTTGTTATTCAAATAATTCGTAAAGTATTGAACCGGACTGGTAAAAGCTCAACTTTTCATCCTTGGGATAATAAAAGCAAAAGCAGAGAAACGGGGGGTTAAAAAAGTCTGAATGAGCTTGTGAGGATATCAAGTGGTTATTTTATAACAAAAGCATGAAATTGTAGGTGGCGAATATCACGGGGGGCAAAATAACAATGAACAATCGCATAATTCCTTGCGAAACTTAGGATTAAATTAGCGATTGTGACTCTTCACGCTGGTTGATATTACAAGAATATATAAGAACAGTCGTAAAGTATCATCATAATTTCAGTATTTAATTCCAATCCACAGAGTGTATGAATATGATTAATAGACACATATTATAATAGGAATGTCGAGTCGGGTACGCGCAAAGTGGCTGAATACAGATATGAGAAATGTCGACAACTTCCTACACTCCGTAAGTTTATTCTCATCATTCGCTCATGTCATTTGCCCATCCTGTACCCTCGATGCGTCTATCTTCGTACAGCCAACCCGGGAAAATGCCTCGCGGGTCGAAAAGTCATGCCCTTGTTTCATCAAAAAAATTTTATCCCACCACACCTGTAATTTAAAATTACGTTTTCGCGATGCTCTGTAAGCGGGGATCATCACCTTGACATTTGAATGGCTATTTTTTTGCTCCGGGCACCGCGGGAACCATAATATCGATACATAGTTTGAACGTAATAAAATGCCCATGGCAGCGACTACCTATCTCATTATCCGAAGAAGGATATACAGTGATCGGAGTCCGTGATGTAATATCAATAACCATGAGGATCGCGCGAATTTCAAGGTCACTTGGGTTGAATTTTCACCGAGATATCAGATTACGTATCATTATATGTGCTTCGAGCCGTTATTCGCTCAATTATTAGAATCAGTTGATCGTTTTATTGCCCATCAGTAACCAAATGGCGTTCTCATGTTTTCGACACTGCTAATAGAAACTCGAAATCGTCTAAAAGCTGGAGTGGAAACAGTTATTTGAGATTAGCTAATTGCTATATTGACTTTCGCATCAATTTCGAAAAGCCATTCCATCGAATATCCTGAAGGACGAAATGGTCAGTGCTATATTCTCTTTGACTCCGAATCAAAAGTCGACTGAGATCCCAGTGGACCAAAAAACTGTAAATTTGACTGAACGGATGTACTTCTTATCCGATCACGCGAAAAGATCGTTTATCTATGTTCGTTTCGGAGTTTTATTTCATCTTTTACTACTGAGATGAGGATCTAAATATCAAGGCCTTTGTAGATCTATACATATTTAAATTGAAAAAAAAAAACTGCGGATGCACAAACAGTGAATAAAAAAATATGCAAATTCGATTTAACGATAAAACGAACGTTCATCTTCACGAGCGAATCTGGATTATTTTCGAAGTTTTATTTCCTCGTTTGCACTATGGAGATTAGGATCTAAATATCAAGGCCTCGATTATTATATATTTATGTCGAAAAAAGAAACAGTCGGAATCTTTAGCTAGCGATGTTACTCCGTTATAGCAGAGCCACCAATAACTGAGTCTGACAAATTTGGTCAGTAAATGGTTCCGGGATAAAGAAAAAAAAAAACGATTTAGAAGGATTCGTGTTCCACGAATCTTCAAGGTAGTCGTAGTTGGATATCTATTTTTAGCTACTTCATGTTGGGTTTGTAACGCTATTCATTCAAATCTCAATGTTTTAAGAACCCCGATGTATCAGTTCTTGACAAAACCACAGTCCGACTCCGATAGAATTAATTTCAATTTCGAAACCGGTACGATAGATATAGTCAATGTCGTAATTTATATAACGATGAATTCATTTCATGGTCACGTTCTTCGGATTGAAAAACCACCCGTTGCCTAAATTGTCACAAGAATTCGAACGAATCGAAGATAGAAATTCGGGCTTTAAGGTGAAATGAAAGTCACGTGACCTCGATATGATTTACACTTGGAATTTTCAAACGCTGTTTTCTCAGCCAAAACACATTCGGTTGATGTGAAATTGATATCAGTGACGTAGAAAAACTGAATGAAGGGCCTGCCAATCGTGGATTTTCGAATATCGAAAGACATAATCAGAATTTTGTGTAACGATATTGTGCTGTAACCCAAGGAGGTGCTGCCCCTCGTGGAGAGAGGCAGCACTTCCTTGGATTACAGAACAATATTGTTAAAAAACTGTCATGACGTCTCGATTTTCGAAAATCCACGATTGGCAGGCCCTTCATTGAGTTTTTCTACGTCACTGATATCAATTTCACATCAATCGAATGTGTTTTGGCTGAGAAAATACCTCTATCTCTACTGAGAAAATAGCGTTTGAAAATTCCAAGTGTAAATCATATCGAGGTCACGTGACTTTCATTTCACCTCAAGGGGGTAAATGACCCTTTGGGGCGTGATTTCAGAGTGATTTGAAAGATCACTGGCATTCGAACGGATTTTTTTTCAAGTATTTGACTGATATATGGTCTGAAAGGTGGTAGTTTCATCTGTAATTTGAACGCTTCAAATTAAAAAAATATTAACAATTTAGCTAGATATTACAGCTTGAAATAATGACTGCATTCTGCAAATCGCTTCACTATTTACATCGAAATTTCGGCATGCCTTGACCGATTTGGCTGAAACTTCGCGTGTAGACTCCTAATACCAGGAGTTTCAGTCTGAACTAGAATCATCTTTGTCTGAACTAGGATCCATGAAATATGACACTTTTAGCGATTTTTTCGTGTTTAAATCGCTTTTTAGCCCTTTTTTTTTGATGCAACTCATGGATTCTAGTTCGAACGAAGATGATTCTAGTTCAGAATGAAACTACTGGTATTAGGAGTCTACACGCGAAATTTCAGCCAAATCGGTCAAGGCATGCCGAAGTTACGATGTAAATAGTGAAGCGATTTGCAGAATGCAGTCATTATTTCAAGCTGTAATATCTAGCTTAATTGTTACTATTTTTTGAAGTTCAAGCGCGCAAATTACAGATGAAACTACCACCTTTCAGTCCATACATCGGTCAAATACTTAACAAATGAGATCTTTATAACGTATGACCTGATGTCTTTTTCTAGATTCTTTCCACGAAAAAAAGGGTGCAAGGAAAAATTTTCAACAAGGAGTTTTTTTGTCAGTTTATAAACTCGTTATAGACCTCAAAAATCAGTTTCACATCTTCGATTTCTTTCCAAGTTGGATATAAGGTCGCAGAACATACAGAAATTGAATTAATGTCGTTCGACGTCGATTGAGAAATTTGGATGCATTCACACTGTATCTAAATAGACTACCTGTCACTGGAGGTGGGCGATGTTTCGGTATATATCTTCCCACATAACGTATAATGAACATTCTATAATTGTGTTTGTCGTAGGAAAATGTATTGGTAGTTTGATGGCCTAGACACGGCGGTAGTTAATGCTATACATTAACTGTATAAGATTAATTTGGAACCTAGCCGGCACAGAATTGAAATTTGGCGTCTTAATGTCGTCCCAACTCTGAAAGACGCCTTAGTGTCCCACACTCAGACGTCAATATAAGTGAGACATTAGCCGTCCATATACGACGACTTTTAGACAACTTTTGGATCCGTGCTGTCTTGGCAATTATACATATACAGTAAATTTATTATGCAATTTAGTATGAGTCCATTCAGCGAGTTGTTTCTACAAATGAATCGGTATGTTAATTGGCTAATTTATTATAGACATTAAATGATAATGAATTTACTGTGTGATTTTTTGGCATTTAAAGATCGATACCCTCGGCTTTATTGCTAGATTTTTAGCCACTTCCCAAGTATTCTGAAGTATGCTGAGAAGCCTTTGTACCAAGTGTCCATCACAGGTGGTTTTCTGAAAGCTTATGGTTATAAATCTATCTAACAAGTCACTTAAAACGTTGGTGAGACATTCATGGTCTATACAATAAGCAATAAGGTACTTTTTTTTCCACACACGAACGGAAAGGTCTATTTTGCTTCCTGTAGAGACGAAGGAAAGAAACCTGCTGCGTCCCTAGGTAGGAAAGGCAGTGTGGAAGTGGGGACTATCAGTATGAAGAGAACGGGAGGAATAGCTGTATGTTTTTTCTGGCTGGGTCGGTGCAGTCATCTCCCATTCGCTTCCATTTACGCTTAAGAAAAAAGCGTGTGCGGCAGGGAGGAAGATTTCGCTTCCTAAGCGGAGCTTGTTCTTTCCTCTTCTTCTTCCATCCGAACTTATATCTATTGAACAGCTGGACCAAAAGTAGTCCTCAGGTAAGTCGTCGGATCGGAAGTGATTGACTTCAACACGTTGAGATTGAGTTTCGATAAGAGATAAGAAGTTTCGGACCCACATAGAGGCGGAACACTCGTTGAAAATCATTATTATTTTGTTTTAGGGGGGTTTGTTCTGAATTGTTAATGACCTACTATAAACATGCCCGAATTCATCAATATTTGATCACCGTAACAGTTACGTTGAACTATAATCTTCACGTTAACGATATCATTATGAAACAAATAATTTTGATGACCGTTATTATCCCAACTGAAAATGTTGATGTGATAAATCATACCTATAATGTTATCAGCGGAATCATCTCGTCAATTATCATATGATTTATTTTGTGAATTTAACCAAATATGTCGAAAATTACATAATAATTCGTGTCTGCATGACTCATCAGATATATTATAAAATAAATTACATGATAAACTATATGATATACCATACGATTTTCGATACGTTATATCTGCTGATGAGTGCCTATATGTATGATTTATCACGTGATTCTTTTCCATATTCGTTCGAAATCACAAGGTAAATCATTTGATGAATGGCACAATGCTTTCGCTCGTGACATTATATGATTAATCACATCAACATTTTCAGTAGGGGTCCTAATACGGCGGTTGCCGGTTAGACGTTTGAATCAATTTCAGTTGCGTATCCCCTGTAATATTACACACATTACATAATCGTAAGACCGGTTGCCTTGAGTAAGGCGCTCGCATGCCTCCGGGGGTCGGTACTCATCTCTGGACAGCCGCGACTCCCGGATACATTCGAGCGCCTCACTCAAGGCAACCGGTCTCACGATCATGTAAATGTGTGTAATATTAAGGTGAAATGAAAGTCACGTGACCTCAATATGATTTACACTTGGAATTTTCAAACGCTATTTTCTCAGCCAAAACACATCCTATTGATGGGAAATTGATATCAGTGACGTAGAAAAACTTAATGAAGGGCCTGCAATCGTGGATTTTCGAATATCGAAAGACATAATCAGAATTTTGTCTAACAATATTGTTCTGTAACTCAAGGAGGTGCTGCCCCTCGTGGAGAGAGGCAGCACTTCCTTGAATTACAGAACAATATTGTTAAAAAACTGTTATTACGTCTCGATTTTCGAAAATCCACGATTGGCAGGCCCTTCATTCAGTTTTTCTACGTTACTGATATCAATTTCACATCAATCGAATGTGTTTCGGCTGAGGAAATAGCGTTTGAAAATTCCAAGTGTAAATCATATCGAGGTCACGTGACTTTCATTTCACCTTAACAGCTTCGACTCCACGCCAGCAGAGAGCGCAGGTGTCTATCTACACTGTCTAACTAGTTAGACGCATAGACATAGACGTAACGAATTGAATCGCAAAAACCAGCTGTCAGAAGATTGGAGAATGAAAAAAAGCAACAAACCATTCGCACTATCGTAACCATGATTTATGACTGACACAATAAACCCGAGTTAAGAACCTAACCATAAAAAAAACTAGCTGAATATTTACGTCCTAATTAACCGCGGATGATCGAGTCGCTCTGTGAAGCAATAAACCCGTCCGCTGTATAATGAAAGCCGATAATTTATTACGGGGATTGTCATGGCCACTATCACTGCAATTAAGGTGGCATGGCATCTAAATATAGCATTTATTTATAGGTTGGAGCCAGCAGCCGTTTGAAACCGGATTTTCATCGAGATCGGGGCTGTTATCAGGTTTGATTAATACTTTTTTATTATTATTCCCGATACCAAAGATCAACCCGAACCCTCTGTCACGCTACATTATCGAATATTGCTGCTACTCATTCACCCAATCGCTTCAACGAACCTAACATAACCACTAAATAACATCTAGCTTAATTTTCCGTTAAATTCAATATCCAAGACATGAGAATCATTTTCTAATGATTCTAGACAAGATTTACCGAATTATTCCATTACGTACGTTAATCGTATTTTAATTGGTCACCAAGATCCATTTCCGGGTCTTTTTATTGTCAATGGAATTTCAACGATCGAGTCGTACCGATAGAGCGATGGTAAATTTCTCTGTAGCCCAAAAGCCACTTATACTGGATATTCTGGCTAGTGATGCAAGTCGCTTGTCGACAAAAATAGACGGCATAATTAGAGCGCCTCGTTAATTTTCTACAGCTTTGAAAAATGGCTGACGATCTGATTCGGAGATCCAGAGACCGGCTGCAGGATATCAGCCTGAAACTGGAACAGAGTCACCTCGTCTATCTTCAGGCTGACGAAAGTCCTCTCAAACTGCAGCAGCGCCAGAAGCTGGAAGGTATATTTTTCCTCGGGTCGATGATGAGATTAATTATTGAAATATTCTTCCAGAACGTGAATTGATTCGATTTTTATTGCAGGTTTTATTAAGGAGTACTTATGCCTCGTCCCGAACGACAATAAATACGAATTTCAAGAGACTGCGGATATATTGCACAGGTCTGCAGCCACCGTCCAAGACTTCAGTGGATACAGAGCTTGCAATGCGTGGAACGCCATTGCCTTGTACGCTGCAAATCTGCTCGCCCAGCCTTGGAGAAAGGAGTATAAAAATCTGAAGGTCCGTCCTCGCATCACGGCGAAAGAAACGACCCAGGGAAATCAGCAGAAGTCTGAAAATTTTAGGGAATTTCGAGAAAACGAGATAAAAAGTCCAGAAAATTTGCTCCAAAATTCAAATTCAAGCTCAATTTTCAGTATACTAACACTTTTCTTTCACAGAATCTCAGTTTTGGTGTACATTCTTCGATTTATTGTGTAAAATTCGAAAAACAACTTAACTTAGTCGTTTTATACTAAAGAAAGGAGAACTGACAAGAATCCAGCAATATTGTTTTTATATCTGTATTCTGGCTTCTAAAAATGAAAATATTTGTCTAAAAATCGTTAAATTCTGACCGAATAAGGTAACATTGGGTTTCTGGACACCCTGAGAACGTTTCTAAAGCTGAAACCTTTATCTGATCCGTTAAAACCGGTCCTTTTTTTCACAGACTTACAGCGGATACTACAAACACGAAGTGGACGCTAATTTAATCGGAGGAGAATTGATGTTCGAGCTAATGGGATATCGGCACGCTGGACTCGGCGAACTGCTACTCGAGGGTCCCATAGACCCTGACAAAGTATCTAACGTCAGCAGAGACGCCATAGTCGCCTTTGTAGAATGCCAGGTAGTTTTACCCCGCCGAGACTCTTCGTCGCTGCAATATTTCTCTGAGGCTAACGCGGAGCGATGCTTTTTTCACAGATATTAAAGCAGATCTGGGAAAGCGTATCCCAGAACTTCTCCATTTCGTGGCTAGAGGTGCTAGAGTTCAGGGAGAACCACGTCGGAACACCGGAGCAGGCGATAAGGGCCTTGAACTATAGATTCTTGGAGAAGATGCACCACAATCGCGTCAAGACTGCGACTTACAGAGACTGTCGTCAGCCGATGGCTAATATAGACCTGATACCATCGGGTCCTTACAATTACCCTGTGAACAACTACAGCGCTTATTCGAGCCCTTATCAAACGGGATACAAGTATTTTGGCGAGAACAATATGCCACCGCCGATAGAAAACTTGCAGTATTTTCAACCGGTGAATTACAATTCCGGAAACAGAAGCAATATCTACGGACATCAGAAAATTGATGGGAAATATTTGGGCGGAGTTAACGCGAACGATTATTGCGCTCCGATCCCTAGTTACGCAGCTAGAGTCCCGACCGGGCAGCTCATCGAGCTTGATACTCCGACGCCGGTGATAAATTACCAGAAAAAAGATAACAAGAGGATTTTGAACACGATTTCGCACTACACTCCCGACTTTGACGAGGCGGATTGCAGCAAGGGGCAAATCGGGGACGTTAATAATTACGAGTATGCCAAAGTGGAGAAAAAACCGTGCAAGCCAGGCCTCGGCGGGGGTGAGAAGAACTCGTTCAGCAGCTGGGACTTCGTCTATCGTAATTTGGAGAGTCTCGGCTACTCGAAGGACCTGGGAGACAGAGAAGACGTTCTGCACAAGCGAGAGTCTGACTTGTACAGAATTCGGCAAAAGCCATTCAGAGAGGGTTCGAATCACCAGGAGGAAAGATACACCCAGAGTTATCTGGACAAGCGGAAGGTCCACTCGAACTTTGAGGGACTCGACAGACTCGCGACCAACGGCAGAGGCGGGGACGAGTCTTTTCTTCCGAAGAAAAAATCGTCGTTCGACGACCTGAACAAGGAACTCAGAGACCGGACGCATCAGGATCGGTTCAATGCCATCGACAGGGACAAAAAGTACAGTCAGACTCTGCCCAATCAGCATAAACACAGGGTGTCGCAAGTAGACCAGGTAGCGAAGATCAGCGATTCGATGAAAAACCTTGACTTGTATAAAAACGAGGATGAAAACGAGAAGCAAACCAAGTGGCAATGCTCCACGTGCACGTTTTTGAACACCGTTGCTAAAGACATTTGCGAAATGTGTGGAAAATCGAAGACGCGTGGTAACGAAGACAAACCTCTGGCCAGCGGAGGTAAAGAATGTCCGCAGTGTACTTTAGTTAATGAAAAAAATGTCGCTAACTGTGATGCGTGTGGAGCTAGTTTGAAAGATTCTCCCACGTATATATGAAAAACAAAGATTTAAATTGATATTCTACACGTCCTCCGAGAGGACAAAAATTTATAGATTGAAAATTGGGCTAGTCGATGTAGTTTTTTTATTATCTTTTTCGTTCGTTTGGGTCAATACGAGTCAAGCATTTCTCAGCATTATTTCAATAGCGTTTAACAATATGCCCTAGAAATTTGTTAACGAGGAAATTTTTAAAAATAGAATAGATTAACGGGACAAAGTGCAAGATATTATACTATTTTCGTTTTTACATAATTTACTATTCATCGATCTTAATTTCGCATCACCTGTTTCATTGTCCAGTTTTTTATGCTTCAGGCTTCTATTAATTAATCTATTGATTAACACACGGCGGTGGATTGTTCAATGATGTTATTTTCTCTTAGAATTAAGATATTGAAAACTCAAAACACACTGTTTGATTCAGTAGATAAGAAATTGACGTTTTCTCATAATTTTCATAACTAATCGCCACACGCACATTAATTATGTAATTTATTTATTTTATTTATTCACTGATAATCGTATAATTCGTTTCGTATAGCGTATTTTTTTGTAGTATTATGTGTATAAACCGAGCTTCATTAATACACAGTCATAATTTATATATTTAAATATAACTTTCGACCAATTAAACCGTGAAGCAACTACTGATAAAAAAATAGAAAAAAAAACCAGTAAATTTAGTGGTAAAAGTGTTTGAAATTTGTGTTGCATAATAGAGATTGCTTCAATGATTGCAAATTTAATAACTTGGATTAATTAATCGTTATTATGCATTTTACGTAACGTAATAACATACATTTAGGTATGTTCTGAAAAAGGAACAACAAATAAATAGCGTTCTTTCACTTGGAACTCGTAGGATAAGTTTCCGCACGTTTTAGGTTTTTCATTCGCGATTAGTAAATTACATTATTAGGCAAAAATTGATATAAATTTTACAATATATTCTATAGTTTAACTTGAGAATGACAATATATGTTATAGCAAAGAAAAAAAAAACACATTATTGCGATCTAAAGTTTATCACACCGATACTGTATTTGTTGAATAATAACTTCATAGAAGAAGTTTACTGTACTTGCATAAATTAGCAAAATAATAAGTAAAACTTGTTAATATAGAAATTGTATTATAATAAAAATATGTATTTTTACTAATCGAGTCTTTATTAACGTTCTTTTATAGAACTTCATTCTAATCACATCGCTGCTTCCAGTTTCATCCTTCGCTGTAAAGACTTGAGAGCCGCTTGGTGGATCTTGCTGTCTAATTTATCTGAAAAACATATCCGAATTATAAGACTCTGTGATATTTGTTCATCTAGTTTAATTGACTCACAAATTTTGTGTTGTCCTTTCAAAGGAAACCTGATCGGCAGCTCGTGCCAATCTTCACATATAAAAACGTATGGGCTATCGCTATCACCGTTGGGATACTGTTTTCGATAATCTTCCTGCGAGAGTACATCAACGACTGTTACGCAGCCCAACAAGCATCCGGTTGGATAGCTCGAGGGAAACCTGATTTTTTCTGAATAAAATAATTCGGGATTATTCACATGATAATCATCATTCATTCAATCATCACAAACCATTCGATAGAACTCTACATCTGTTCTCTAAAACTGAAATTTCCTCCTGGGTTGGAACTTTCGAAGCTGCTGCTATCCATAATCTGCCTCTGTGCGCCGAGTACCAGGTTCTCCCCTCGTGGCTGAAAGAAATATATTAAGAAACTCGAGTTCACGTTTGCCTTTCGTAACATTGAAACATACGTTTTGATTCCCGAAGTAAGGAGCGAGGCGTAAGGCTGATGGAGACTGAGGCATAGACCTTGGTCGACCATTTCCAAGAATTCTTTGTCTTGAATTCTATTGCATCCCGTCGAAGTGGGATTCTGCTTTCTCGACATCTTCAAATCCAACAGTCCGACGTCCATGTACTGAAATCATATCCGCAGAGTTACGACTCGTCGAATCTCTCATTTCCACAGCTGAAAGTTTTGCGTCGTACCAACGGCTGATCGAATTCCATAGTTGGACAGGTGTTACTGGACATCGTAGTGCTGGTGGGTTGAGAATTAGTGATACTCCTGATTACAGAATCGTTAGTTTCGTCCATGTAATCTCCTTCGTCGACTACTTCCCTCCCCGCAAAGTCCAGAGTGATTTTACGATTCAATCTGGACCCGTGCTTCTTCGCTCTCATTTCATTCTCGTGCTTCTCCAACTTTTCTCGTTCGTTGTTGGAAAGCCAGACGCTATTTGTCTGGTAGTAGTCGCACTCGTCGTCTATCACCTCCGTTCTCCTCGCGCTAAAGAGCCAGAAAGAGATAAAATCACACTTCATGTCTTCTCTAATCCCGTTTTCGTCGATCTTGGGATGGTTTTGTACCTGTTACGATCATATTCAAGAAGCTTGTTCCTGTGCTTAACAGATTCGTCGTTATCTTTCGGTCTCTTCTGTTCCATAAGTTTGTTGTACAGACTATCACCCTGTCTCGTATTACTGGAAAGAAGCAATTGCTGATCCGGAGAGCAGACCAGATCACCGCAGTGAAAGCAAGGCCCAGGACCTTCCTGGTCGCAGACTATCCTGCCGCAGCTGATGCAATTGTTTATTAGGCCATGTTTCTTCGCTTCGCAGTTACATTTGTGTCTCCCTGTTCGAAATGGAAGAAGATATGATGACGTAGGTGAAAAATCGATGCTACTTTTGTTACGATGTAACATTCGAAGGTCAGTTACATCACCTTTCAATAATATTGTGTCTTTGCCCTCTTGCGAGTAGAGATTGACGAACTTGGTCTTCTTCTTTTCCACTTTCTCTGGCTTAGGGACTTCCTGTAGAGTGAATCGGATAAATTTACGGATTATTAGAACTGTGTCTTTTCATCAGTCGGTCATATAAGTAATAAAACGTGGGTCCCACGAACTTGAACTTGTTGCACTTGTTGATTCGACGCTTTTGACTTTCCTTTTTTCTTATCATTCTGCTTCTGGTTTGTAGGAGCTTCGACAATGTTTGATTTTTTGTAGCCGACGAGATCGTTGTTACTAGCTAAACAGTTAGAACCCCGTTACTTTGAGCGAGGATAAATAATTGAATTTTTTTTTAAATAGACAGTGAAAAAATGAAGAAAATAAAAATTGTAGAGAGACGATAGATATCACAAAAGGGTTTAAAAAAAAAAATCAAAATATATACGTTGAATGACACATATGGCACGAACCTTGACGTTTTTTCAATTCAGAGACGAATTGTCTGTGTTTTGGGTTGTCGTAGTCGAGCAAAGTTCGTAGATATTCGTCCAAATCTCTGGCATTTTGCATCTGTAGAATGTATCTAGAAGGCAGTAGAATAGAATATTAAAACGTCGCAAAATTGTAATTTCAGAAAAAACGATCAATCAAGTCAAAAAGATCGTTGATGATCCAAAGAAACCGCGAATTTTTCGTTTTTACGTAAAATAAGATCCTAACCTAAAAATTAATTGAAATGTATCGAATTTACGATGCAGAAAATTACTCACGATGTCAAGTCGTTTGGTACAGGAAAGTCCAACAGTCCTGACAAATTTTCTTGAAGCCACTTTTCCATTTTCACTATATTTCATCAATTCTATCAACGTTTTATTCTCTATTATCAAAAGCTGTCAGAATAAAGTTTCCGGCCTTCGAAGCTTCAGGGATTCCCCGTACTCATCTCTGCCGCCACTCTCTCAGTGTGTTCCTAAAGTGAACCACGTTTACGAAACCGCGGCAATAGTTCTGATATTCAAATTCTAAAGGATGAAAACAAAGCGCATCGTGATAAAATATAATAGAGGTTACTTCCCACGTTTATCTAAGCCGTTAAAAGCGAGGGACTTGAATCCTGATGAATACTGATCTCAAATTCCGACAAATATGGATTTAATGATGCTTGTGCCAAGGTCGGAGGATCGATTGGTAACGAAAATAGTATTTTACCAAAAATTTCGGAGATACATTCGAGTTTATTGACATCAATTATATGTTTTGATATAAAGTTTCATCGTAATTTCTTCGCGGATTTTTGGTGTGCAGGAGGTTCCGTGCACTATTCACAGTTGCAAGATACCTCCGGAATGGGATGAATTGAAGAATGTAATCGAGGGAGATGGTCCTTGTGCCAAAGTTCGCAGATGGTTTAGAAAAAAGTGTTTAGTATCTCTGAAGCATCCGGATACGAAGTTTTACCTCAGAAGCAAAGCGGCGATATCGTACGAATATGATCGACATGCAACTTCTTACGTCTACATGATACACCCCTTCAGCCAATTCAGGTATTATAAATCAGCGATGCAGCGATGTATAGTAACAAGAATGGAACAAATTTTTATCATTCTTCTCATCATAGGTCAGACATTATTTCGAAAATATTTCGATGCCCGTAACATTCTCGATTTCACAGGATCTATTGGGAGTCGATGATGATAGTAGCATCAGTCTTCGCTCTGTTGGTTGTTCCATTCCATGTTACGTTCTTCTTCGAGCTACCACACGGAAAATGGCTTTTAATCATGGTGGTATTGAACTCTATTTTCCTGAGCGATATAGTGCTCTGGTTTTTTACCGGCTACTACGTACGGCGTACAAACATTATTGTCTTGGAGCCGATGCTGGTTGCACGGTAATGAGAACAAGAATGAACTGATCACAACAGTCCTTAGCAATGTAATTGATTTTCAGTAAATATGTAACGCGCGGGTTCCTGCCAGATTTATTATCATCGGTGCCAATGGAAGTGTTCGCTGCTTTGGCAGAACCAACCTTAGATAATATACAACTATATTCTTACTTCCAAATACTCAAGATTTTGAGACTACAAGTGATTTTTACTTACGGACATCGCCTGCAACGTGTAAGAATAACTGGCTAACAAAATGATCACACCGATGGCTTCTAGTATTCTGACGTATTTTACTCAATTATAACATATCCCGCATCAATTCAGGTCTACAACCTGACATACCAGGTTTATAAAGTCCTGGAACTCCTGATAACCATGGTAGTAATACTTCACTGGGTGGCCTGCGCCCAATATTACATATCTTCGAGCGTTCGAAGGATGGTTTTGCGGTCTGGTAAAGCACACGAGTAAGCATCCCACACTCATTGCTCGCCTTTATGCTGGGAAGACATATTTCAGCCCTGGCGAAAATGGGGTGTTACTTACAAGTGTTCAAGCAACGAAACGTTCGGTCACACTTTTTTCTTCCAATTTACATTCCCTGCATACCCGATTTTTCGCCATGGAGGCTATTGATTGTGTCCTAATTTTCACTTTCTGGAACAATCACTGTCTGCATTTCTAGCAACTGGACGAATCTACCACACATCGAAAACAAATCCATCCCATTCAAGTACGTCGCGTCCCTATACAGGGCAGTCGCTGCCATGGTCTCGGCATTGAAATACCACCCCGTAATGACGGTCGAGGATGTCGTGGTGGACGTGATCCTTTCGATATTTGGTCTAATCGCCAACATATACGTGATAGGTGGCTCTCGTTAACTTACGCCTCATTTTCACTTCGTGTACTTGACTATGACATCGAGCCTAAATTTGACGATGGACTTTCATCATTTTGTACAGCGCAGTGGTTTCAGCTGCTGAGCACGTTCCGGGGTCCAAATAACAGCTCTATGAGGCTACTTCCACAATTACAGGAGTACATGCGGCACAAAGAACTTCCAATAGAAATCCAGAAGCGGCTTATAACGTACTACGATTATTGCTCGCAGCAAAATATCGATTTGGAACGGAGGATAATGAGCCAATTGTCAATGCCGTTGAAAGAGGTATGGAATACCGCATAATAATACGTCTACACTCGAATACAGCGAAGCAATTAACGATTGTCCATTGTACCCATCTAGGAGCTGATGACCCATCGTACGCGAAAGCTAGTGGAGAGGGTATCGTTTTTCAAATATTTACCCGAGGCCGTTGTCTCGCGCATCACAATGTCATTGCGCACTGAAGTATTCCTGACAAACGACGTGGTAATAAAAGCGGGTACATCTGGGGACTCGATGTACTTTATTGTTTCTGGAACTGTGGCTATTTATACAAGTATGGGAAAAGAGGTAATTGGTTGAGATTCTAATCCGTGACTCGCTGAACTGAAGGGTGGTCCATCGTTTCCTGATTTAGGTTTGTCATCTCGAGGATGGGGCTCACTTTGGCGAAATAGCACTGATCATGGAAAACGAGCCACGCATTGCTAGCGTCGTTGCTGCTGAAATTTGCGAATTATACGTGCTGACTAGAGAGGATTTTCAACAGGCTATAGAGCCTTTCCCCAAGCTGATGACTTTCCTGCAAAAACTGGTCCTGGAGAGACTGGAGATGGCTGTATTTCTGGGAGAGCTTTACCGGCTCGAAGGGAACATCCCTGAAGTAAACAATCAACAGCCTTCAAAGTCGTCTAATCGTAAATCAAAGAACAAACAATGGAACTACCTTTAATCAAATACATTTATTGATTACATCAATTCAACAATAATCAACGAGTATGATTCTGCTATTAGAATTGCTGAGAGTGAATGCGAGGAGAGAATAAGCGTCTAGTAACTGATCTTTCGCTGCTATCTCTTCGTTCGGGACAGTAAACTAGGTCTATAGTTCCTTGGAGGTCTGTAAGACTGTTGATACACGGAAGTGAGTCTCCAGTGTTCTGGATAATCCGCGTCTCGACACCCCTTCACAACACTGAAGGGCGGAGTGAGAGTATCAATGCAGAAAGATCTCCTAGCAAACGGGGTCTTAGGCCTTGGTACAGTCAAGGTGTTCGGTAGTCCGTTTCTCCTCGGATCATCAGGGCCCAGTCTTGGGGCAGCTGAATGCAGAGCCAGCCTTTGCTTGTGCCTACGAGCCTCTTTCTCTTCTTCTTTACCTCTGTGCTCACAAGCTGTGCAGTTCCGGAGATACGTGGCATGCTTCCGTTTGTCACGTCTTGGGGCTAATTCGGGAGAGCTCGTGTACCGCTTCGCCAGGTCATGCTCAGCCTCCGATATCCTGATGTCGCCGAAGCCCTTACACAGATGGCATTTCGATTCTTTAGGGTCCAGCAAGTTCCTCGAGTTGGTGGCTTCGATCTCCTCCTCAGCTTCCGTCTTGTATCTCGTCAAGAGCTTCAGTCTGTTGCGAGCGACGGAATCATCCTCCGATGGTGAATGTCTGCTGAGAGACTCTCCCGCTTCAGAAGGTGAAGAGATCCGGGGACAAGCTCGTTTGCACAACGCTTCCGAATGTCGATTAGGCGCTTTGACCAAACGCTCGAACTTCATTGGATCAGCGGACGCGGCTCGAGGACGGTAAAATCCATCGGGCGAGTGGATTTCGGACCCAGTGTGTCCTGCGGGGTGCTGGACCAGCGTGAAAATCCCTGGAGCCGGTCCTCCGTCGCTCCCATCGATGTGGACAGGTCGTCTTGGCTCGTAGGTCGCGTCGACTGGAGCGTCCCAGCAGATGGCAAGGTCCATTCTTGTCTCAGGAACCTTGCAGCCTAAGACCGGACCGTAGAGCTGATTGGGGGCTTGGTTTCTGGGCCGTCTTTGAAACACCTTCGGCGTTATCTCCTGGTACTTTCTGTACGACCTACAGGAGGGTAAGGACCCGCAGGACTTGGCCCTTCCGAAGTTCAGGTTCGCGAATATTCTGTCGTCAACGCGATCCGGGAGCGGTTGATGCTCTAGATTTTCAGTGTGGAACTTCTTCGCGATCGCAAAATTATCCTTGCACGTTGGCATTTCGACCGGACGGTGCGTGTGCTGGATTTTTGGAGGACGAAGTGATCGAGAACCATGCATATTCCGTGGTAAGCAAGGACGTACTTTCAGGGTCCCAGCCACGTATGTTGGGATGCTGAAACCCTCAGGCGGACGGAACTCTGGTTTTGTAAAACTTCCTGGACAGTATAAGCCGCATTCTTCTTCTTCTAGGTCCATACTCCTTCCAGAATCTAGTTCATTACTGGCTGTCCAAGTGCCAGGACGAAACCATCATTCTGGAAAGTAGAAATGATAGACATTACAGACTGTACAATCAATCCACTCACTCTGAACCATCATTATACTTCGCTTTAATTGCTGTTGGACGGAATCGCAACGATTTCCTCATAGCGGTCAAACCCATGGCTGCAAGGCTAATGCCGAGATTGATATCGATCAGTGATTATTCATGATGCATAATATCGCAATATAAGAACCCTGGAAAGAAAGTAGAAACGACCGTGTAGACCATCCCACTGGTAAAAATGACCGAGAGAAAAGTAGAAAAACTTTGTTCATCAGATTGAAGTGTTCACTTTGTTACCACAGAATGTTCATGTTCACAATTAACTCACCTCCGAAACCCTCATTTACTTTCTGGATGTGTTACTTTTTGTATAGTCCCATGTTGCTAGTGTGGGGCTTTTTGCATCGTCGAACTGATTCGTGCGTGGTCACTCAAACACCTCGTGACTCCTCTAATTTTTCAAGCCAGATTTGTACTGAATTGAGGTCGGCTCTGAGTTCTCCGAATTGCAAAGACATTTTTATCCCGATTTAACCAACTTGTCAATCGGTGATAGGCGAGGGAACGTTCCGTCAGGAACGGAGCTGCTCCGTGAAGTGTTGAACTAGGTCTGAAACCCGAGTTCCTTGAGTTACACTGAGTTACGGAATGTTTACTTGCTTGACAACGGATTAGCTCGATAAAGGAATTCGCTATAACACGGGCTAGAGAAGGACAGCCAATGTCTCAGCCGGCCCGGAAGACAATCAAACGGCGAAATGCATGCCAAAAAGGAAGTCACGATTCCGCCAAATCAATTTCGTGAGGGATATGGATAACGAAAGTCTCTGGTATCTGTTGCGAAACAATTGATACAAACTCGAAGGAATCTGATTCCATCCGACGAAATCGAAAATGATGGAAAGCCGACTGTTATCAAACACTTCCCGGAATGTATTTCAATGCGGAGTGATGAATACCTGCAGACAAGTCTCGACTATCGATTGCCGCAGTAAGTCAGTAAGATGCCAACCCACAGGTGGACTGCTCAAGGTGTAGCGTGGCTGTATGCTGCAGTTTGCGTTATATATATACGACCTGCAACCCCTGGTGTGATGGAGCGGTGACCCACGGCGCACGCAAGCCTTGCATGGGTCGTGATTATCATATGGAGGAAGTCACGTATGCGTTTGCAATTCGACTTACTGCGATTCCATGAGCAAATTACGCAGAGGATTTGTCCTGTATTCGAGCAGCAAAGCTGGACTTTGATTGGAAAGAACGATCGGCAAGTTTCAGACCACAGGAAATGAGACCTTGACCGATGACGAGGGTAAGCCTAATCTCGAAGAACGTGATACGAGAACCTCCTCAAATTTCACTGACCATTGCGTCCTTCGATTCTAGTCGAGAGCTTCCTCATTCATCCAGAAAAAAAGTTCCCAAGTATTATTGGCTTTGGAGCAGCGTTTACTGACGCCGCTGGCTACAATATCGTCAATCTTTCCGAATGATCGAGAGAGAATTTATTGCGGTGAGTCAAGTCACTGAGTGGACATGAGGAATAAAAAAATTGCGTCTTCTGCACGACAGAGCTTCGGTTCGAGTCAGATAGGGACAATAAGTAGGCTAATGATCGCGTTTAGATGCGTGCTGGGCTTGTATAAGACCCTATATTGATTTCTGGTCCTATAGTACAGAATGAATCATAACCGTTCAAAATATAGGTCGTATTATTCGGTGGATGGCATTGAATTGAACATGGGTCGCGTACCAATCGGATGCTCGCATTTTTTCTCCAGAGGATACAGCTATGCCGAAGTCCCAGGGGACGTGTGTCTTAGACATTTTTCCCTTCAGCCCGAAGACTACCTGCTCAAGGTTCGCTGAACCAGTTCGATTATAGTCACAGCTATTGCCATCGCACTCAGGAATTGTTTGACACCGGAATGAGATTCAGTATCATTCCTCCATTTCAGCTTCCCATCATCAAAAGGGTCTCCGAAATGACCAATGGAAAGCTGAAGTTGATTGGAACACCTTGGACCGCGCCATCGCGTCGTGGATGAAAACGAACAAGAATTTGACCGGATACAATACGTGGAAAATATTATTGAGGTAGTAAAAAAGTCCTTTTCTGGCGGCGTGTTATCAGTGGAACAGATCGTATCTTCGATATGTTTCTTCTTGGCCTTAGAATCTCAATCACTGGGCATCGGGTTGGCTCGATTGGAATCTGACTCTGGATTTCGACGGAGGTCCATCATGGGATCCAAAGTTCACGGCCGACGCTTCTGTGATTACGAACTTGTAAGCATACGTATAGGATAATGTCGCATGTTGCAGGTGACCTGAGTATATGTTTAGACATGCAAATATTCGCATTCAGGTATCGATTAAATTGCGTTCATCCGGATGTTTCGTATTGACTGATTTTAGACCAAAAATGTGAGTTTCGTAGGTTTATTTTTTGTTTCCTGTCTGCAGGACTGCTGACGAGTTTTATAAACAGCCACAATTCTACGCGTTGGGTCATTTCAGCGAATTCATACCGGAAGAAAGTGTGAGGATATCCGTAGAGGCTGCGGTTACTCAGAGTATCCTTCATGCCGCGTTTATCACACCGGATAATTCTACCGTCGTAATTTTATACAATCCGTAAGTATATCATGTGATATAAGAAATACTTCGTTATATACTTGTTTAACTTGTTATTAATATACCTTTTATGTTTATTATGTACCTATATGCCGTAGGATCGATAATTTTACATATTTATGTGAAGAAAATTTATAAAACCTTTACTGCTGCAGTCACGAAGATCCAATATCTGTACAGATCAATACTCTGACAATTAGTGGAAAAAGGATACTGTTCGATATGCCGGAGAGGTCGATTCATACCGTTAAATTTTGGCAAGAATAAATCAGATACGTGTATTCATGTTGACATGTTCTTATATACAATACAATAAAACAACAATTATTTCTTCCAATTGACTTAATATTCTTCTGAATATTCTTCTTATGTATTCATTATCTTGTAGTTTATATAGAGCGGGTTATTTGTATCCCAAGGTTAATATAACAAGGAAAAAAAATCCAACTGCAATTAATTTATTACAATTAATAACTCGTTGAAATAATGTGTCAATAGCTCGTGAAAATATTGAGAAATAACCGAGGGAATAACTGAGATAATCAGAAATAATTGTAATAATGAGAAATAGATGAAATGATAATGAATAACTGCGAAAATGAATGAAATAATAAAGAAAAAAATCTATAGGAAATAAGAAAATGAATAAAGAATTGAAAAAAAGAAATTAATTTGAAATAACAAGAATAATTTGCAATATAAGAAATAATTTGGAATGAAAAAATTAATAAAATGAAACCAATGAACCAAAAAAAAAAAACGAATTAACGAGAATTACATTGAATTAACAGTGAATTACTTGCATCAACAGTGAATTACTCGAATTAAGGTGAAATGAAAGTCACGTGACCTCGATATGATTTACACTTGGAATTTTCAAACGCTATTTTCTCAGCCAAAACACATTCGGTTGATGTGAAATTGATATAAGCGACGTAGAAAAACTTAATGAAGGGCCTGCCAATCGTGGATTTTCGAATATCGAAAGACATAATCAGAATTTTGTGTAACAATATTGTTCTGTAACCCAAGGAGGTGCTGCCCCTCGTGGAGAGAGGCAGCACTCCCTTGGATTACAGAACAATATTGTTAAAAAACTGTCATTACGTCTCGATTTTCGAAAATCCACGATTGGCAGGCCCTTCATTGAGTTTTTCTACGTCACTGATATCAATTTCACATCAATCGAATGTGTTTTGGCTGAGAAAATAGCGTTTGAAAATTCCAAGTGTAAATCATATCGAGGTCACGTGACTTTCATTTCACCTTTTAATGAGAATTACCTGAATTGAAAAGTGAATTCGAAGCCATTTAAGGATTAAGAAGAAGAAAAAAAAGTGAATTACTTGAATTAACAGTGAATTACATTGAATTACTCTGAATTGAATGAATTATTCTGAATTATTTCATCCCAAGAATTGATGTGTCACTCAAATCTCGAGTTATTTCCCCCTCGGTAGGAGGAATATTGTTCCAGCTGTATGTACATTTGCTATTGTCAACTCAAAACTCGTTGCTACACTTGCTACAGATTTTATGAACATTTTACCCGCTATTTCTAACTTTCGAGACGGAAGGTGTCATCAGCTCACAGATCTATAGATCCTTGAATTTGAATTCCGAACTTGTCGAACCAACAATGAACAACAAACGAAACAAATACGTCAGAAATTCCGAGTATTCCCGAATCATTCCGAACCGCTTTGATCATGCGCGTGGCGAACATGCCAGAATTGACCAATAGCGCTGCTGCACGCAACGAGTAAACCACTCGCATACGCCTCGATCCACCGAGTCGACGTTCTCGAGTGTTTCGATAACTCTGGCGTGTGTTACAAATAAGCGGAAGGGGGAATTTAACACCTGAAACGAAAGCGAGTAGAGTACGGTTATGCTTGATAGTTTTTAGTGTTTAAAAATTGTGCGTGTCAATTATAAACAATAATCCCAATAATATTATAATATTCATCCTCGACATGAGACAATAAATACGAAAACCGATCAAAAACCGTTACGGAGTTCGGAACTTCCCCTCGATCCATCTATCCCTCTGCGAATACGCTCACCTACGGATTATCTCCACCACGGCATCATCGCGAGTACATGGAGCTTCGATCTGTTCGAACTTGAACGTGTAAAGGAATCCAGAACGCATTCTGACAGCAGAGAAACCCGCGCGAGGTTCAATCTTTGGGGTTATGGTGTCCTGTCTATCCCCTCTATAATCTACTGACTCAGAATATTTTGAATATTCTCGTCGCTCTTGAGCCGTAAGTTGGATAAATAATTTAAAAAAATCGTTAATCTCATTTATTAGTGAATTTAGCTACGCAAAAAACCTCTTTTCCCGCCTCAATTCGTCAATAAGCCGAGAAAAAAAAGTGAGGTTAGGTTACGGTTCGCCACATAAATTTTCTATGGCTGGGAAACAAACCTTTTTCGAAATTTTTAATCAAATCACAGAAATTCGAAGCCAATCTCGACGGTCTGTGTGAGTAATATCGGCGATTATTCACCAAAATTACGCTCTCAAAGTTTGATATCGAAAAAAATTCATTTCAGAGTCGATCAATTTTTGATTCTACTCCAATCATCGCTAATGACGTTGTTTTTTTAGCCACAGGTAGATTTCCGGCTCCCGATGGATACCGCAGTTTGAAGTATTGACCGAATGGACTTGATGCCAGGAGCAAGGAAGAGTAGATTTTTGATTTTTTTATATCGTCAAATCCTGGGCAGTCATGATGCTGTTCGACTTCTTCAAGAAACTCTTCGGCTTTGCTGACGAGAGCAGTCGAAAGCGCAGAGCCGAGGATTCTACAAGCGTAAACGAGGATTTTATCCACCCAAAGAGACGCAGAGGGGACGTCGAGATGGGGCATCGCCTGGTGAGCCCGAACCCTGAGTACACCCTCGACGACGATGACGACATCAAGAGATCGGCAGAACCCGTCTTCCAGTCTACGTTCTCTAAAAAACTACCGAATGGAACAAAGCCTGACAAAAGCGCAGCGTTCTGCTGCGCAAAATCTCCCAAGATTGCGAATCCACTGAGCAAATTCTCCCAGCGTACGAAACGCGGGAATTCAACCATGGCGGAAAACAGCAACCCTAACACGAGCGGCGCCAGCTCTTTCAACGACAGCAAATTCTCTACTCTCAACAAAACGCACAGACTACGCGAGAAGAAACAGTACAGCGAGATGCTCCAGAACTTTGTCCCCCACAGGATACAGATACTGAACAGCAAACTTATGGATTCGGGTCGCGCCAATCAGGCGCCAGAGGTCATTGATCTGGAAAAAAACGAGAGCCGGAGAAGCCAGGCCTTTGATACCCGCCACAGACCTCCTTTCTGTGCCACGAATTCGGCATGGTTTGCGCGGAGTAAAATTGAGGACAGAATCGCGACCGAGATGAAACTCTTCAACGATGATCAGAACAGGAGATCCGTCTTTCACGGCAAGCCTAAGGACCAGGTGGCTTCCTCGTCCCCCTCAGTTTCCACGTCTTCTAACGCTACGCGTCGATCGTCGGCGAACGAATCCATCGTATCGAATTCTCTGCGCGATAGATTGGCCTCCAAGGCCGTTATCAAGGCGGACTTCATTCCGCAAGTGGCTAAGCGGTACAACGCCAGGATAGAAGAACGCAACAAGGAGGCAGAGGAGCTGAAACGGATGACGGCACTCCTCGCGAAACAGAATCGACTCGCGCGCGAAACTGCGCTTGAAGAACAGCTCGCGAGATCTATGAGACTGTGCGAAGCGGTCATTGACGACAGAGAAGAACCCGAAGAAGCTCCGCTGCCGGTTCTCACTCCCGTTATGCTCCAGGAGATCAGACAAGCCTTCGTGCCGCATCCACCGAATCAAGTACTCGCCGAAGGATTCGGACTCCAGATAACGAGGAAGGACATCCATACGCTGGCCGGATTGAACTGGCTTAACGACGAAGTCATCAATTTCTACATGAATTTACTCATAGTCAGGGGCACCAGCGGTAATTTCCCGAAAGTTCACGTGATGAACACGTTCTTTTACCCGAAATTACTCTCCGGAGGTCATTCCTCGCTGAAGAGGTGGACCAGGAAGGTCGACATATTCGCAAAAGATCTTCTGGTCGTTCCGATCCACCTCGGAATGCATTGGTGCATGTCGATAGTCGATTTCAGGGATAAGACTATCCGCTATTTCGACAGTATGGGCGGGAGTAACCCGAAGTGCCTGAACGCTTTGAGACAGTATCTGCAAGACGAGAGTTTGGACAAGAAGAAACAGCCGTACGATACTTCGAATTGGACGCTTGAAAGCGTCAAAGATATTCCACAGCAGATGAACGGAAGCGATTGCGGAGTATTTTCCTGCATGTTCGCCGAATACATTTCGGCGAACAAGAGATTAACGTTCACTCAGAAAGATATGCCGTATTTCAGGAATAAAATGGTCTACGAAATACTTAAATCCAAACTTTTATAACAGACTGATACAATGATCGTTAATAAAATTTTGGATCTTATCGCATTGTCATGACGAAGGCAATGTTTTGGCTCCTCGACAGACATTCGATCATCTTCGTAGCTCGAATGGATTCAAGACCCAACTTCCGACGACTAAAAAATTATTTGCGTCGATCAAACGAGTGATTGCACTGTTTTTTGCTGAAACTAGCGACTGCGAGCATCTGGAGTAACGCTTATTGATGAATAAAGTTGTTTTTTCAATGATAACAACAGGCTTTCGATTCTGTTATCCATTCTATCTACTGAGTAAACTATTTGTAATATTATCAATCTTCTGACTATTTTTTTTTGTTCATGCTTCTTACGTTGATCGGTGAAATAAACTTGCATCTTAATTCTTCTTTTTTTAATGAATATATATTTATTTACGCATCGAAAGGCTGAGACTCAGACTTTTGTGATTTTCTTACACAGAATAAAATATGATAATTTTTCTAATAAAAGATACAGATCTAAGGAAATAAATAGAGGTCGTTTTTTTATTTTTATTTTCTCTTGTGAAAAACTGTGACTCCAGTTTTCAACCGTCTGCAGTTTTTTCTAGTCATTTAAGTCTGGGAGCACGTGTTCCGTTGAAAAAAAAAAAAAAATGTAGACTGTATGATACGAAATAACGATTTTTATACGAGTCAATATTTTCATTCAGCACTATAATTATATTTGGTGGTCCGATTCAGGAACAATAATTACATTCACATTTTCCCACTTATAGATTTTTTTTTTTAAATTTAACAACTGTTTTCTTTCTAATTTATATAAAATACTTGGCGCATTTGTCGTAAATCTAATAGTGGCACATTTATGTTTACATATAATACATATTACATAACTAATATACGCAGGTACATTTCGAGGTTTAGGCTTATGCACAAGTTTCCTGTTTTTTTTTGATCCAGTTAATATAATATCGACATATATGTGTAAATACGAGAATACCAGTGTACAACAGGGTCTTTATCTTATATTATACAAAAAATCTTTAGCCCGCAAGATGAGACGTTAATAAAAATCATTTGCTACAATATCCATAGAATTTTCCATTCGATATCGTCTTTATAAAACCGTCAAAACAGTCTCTGATCGCTCAGAGAATCCGCTTCTCATGCGAAAACAGACCGTGAACGTTTCCCTCCAACTGTGCAGACTGGGTTCTTTTCTCGAACCTGATCTCCCCGCTGTACATCATCGACCTTAAACCGGAAACCGATCTGGCGCCGATGTCCTGGCAGCCGTGTTTTATACCACATTGCAAATAAGGGAGAAACTTTAGGACGCTACCCCTGTCCACTATCGAGCCGCTCACGCCCTGCGCGACCTTCAGCTTGTCGCTCTCGTTATGGAAGTATCTGTCCATGGCGGAACCTCCGGAGTTCTTGCGCTCCATGGCCTCGAGGGATCCCATACCCCGGTACTTCTTCAGCCTCACGCCATCGCTGAAGAAATACTCACCCGGTGCCTCGGAGGTTCCGGCCAGCAAGGATCCCATCATTACACTGCTCGCCCCGAGGCAAAGCCCCTTTGTTATGTGGCCTATGGACTGTATTCCCCCGTCGGCGATCACCGGGACCCCGAATCTCCTCGCGTATTCGGAGACCTTGTAGACTGCGGTGGCCTGCGGTCTCCCGACCGCCATCACTTCCTGCGTGATGCAAATTGACCCTGATCCCATTCCGACTCTAAGCCCGTCGGCTCCGGCCTCGATGAGATTCTTGGCTTGCATACAAGTCACTACATTTCCCGCGACCACCTCGAGCCCGGGGTACGTCGACTTGACGTACCTAAGCATTTCGATTTGGTAGATCGAGTTTCCCTGGGAAGAGTCGAGCACGATCACGTCGACCCCGGCGGCGGCAAGACGCGCTAATCTATCCTTATCTTCGTCCCTGGACCCGATCGCAGCGCCGACCAGTAATTGCTTGTTCTCGTCTTTGCTGGCGCTGGGGTAGCACCTGTTCTTCTTAAGATCGGTCCTCGCCATCAGCGAGACGAGCTCGCCCCTTTCATTGATTATCGGGAGCTTTCCCTTCTTGGACATTTCGAGGATGCAGTTGGCCTCCTGCAGGGTGACCCCCGAGGTCGCGGTTACCAGATCCTCAAGCTTGGTCATGACGCCCTCGAGCTTTTCGTCCCGTTGGCTCGCCGCGTCCTCGATAAAGTCGATGTCCTTGGAGGTGACTATCCCGACCAACCGGCTCCCGAGCTTTCCACTCTCGGTTATCGGCACCCCCGAGAATCCGTGCTTCGCCTTGACCCTGAGAACGTCCGCGACGGTGTTATCCGGCGACAGCACGACCGGGTCTCTGATAAAGCCGTGCTTGTACTTTTTCACTTTCTGAACTTCCGCGGCCTGGTACTCCGCGGTGCAATTGTGGTGGATGATCCCAATCCCGCCGCAGAGAGCCATGGCGATCGCCATGTCCGATTCAGTCACCGTGTCCATCGGGGTGGAAACGAGCGGCGCCTTGAGAGTGATCTTCTTCGTAAGCTGCGAGGACAGGTCGACCTGATCCGCGGTGAAATCGATGTAACCGGGCAGGATGATGAAGTCATTGTACGTGAGACCGTCTCCGGCAGCGAATAGTTCCACCGCGTTGAGCCCGTCCTGAGGAACCTTCGGTAGTTCTTGTTCCGTAGTGTCGCCGAAGACGTAGTCAGCCATATTGCCACGTGTGATTTATCGGAGAGGATTGGAAGCTCGACTGGGTTTCTTTTTATGTTTCCTCTCCCGGTCTCAGCTGGGGACGTGCAATTGAACGGGATACGCGTATTGATTGGTATTATAACGAACCAATTTCTCGACTCACTGGTTGGCGACTGATATTGATGCGCCCGACACTTGGGTCGATCCTCAACTCGTAACAAATTAACCCTCGAACGGCGCGTCACCAGCCTTTATACCTACTTTGAGGGTGAGCTATTTTACCCTCCGCCAATCCCGGACCTACTATAGGTACTCGTTCGGATAATTTGCCTCCCCCGACTTTCGCGGTATACCTGCTGCAATACATTTGTTAATTTCAACGTCACACTGTGGGTAGAATTCGATTCTCTGTTATTCATTTGTATAATATTGAAATGCAATTCCAGTCGGATGGATTTAAGCGTTTCCGCTAGTCGCTGTGTATAAACCCAGCAAACTTGATTACTAATTTTACTCCATTGTCGAGTTGTATAGCAGCTCGGGTTCTAAACCAAATACAAATTTCCGGATTAATTAGCTAGGAACTTTTCATTCAGCGGTAATAAACGGTGATCAGCTATATATTATTGCGGATCACCATTCATCCGCATTACCGCACTTCGATTTCAATAATAATTTCCATTATATTCGTACCAAATATTTGATATTAGTTTTGTTTGATCATATACGTGCACTGAGGGTTTGAAAACCGATCAGTCTCTTGTAAATACCGAATTGGAATATAATGGAATAATACCTGCAACGTTGTGTGAAATTTTATAAATTCAACTGTACCGACACTGGAATGAGATACGCGATGTTCGATTATATTTCACAGCGGTGAATGGCAATAAATTGTTACGGGAAATCCAGACTGCAGGATTAGGGCGTGATAATTCACTGCGGGAGTTGTATAATAATTTTATGCTATACGTGACCAGCATCGTGATGTGAAACTTGATGTAAGTTGCACGGCAGTTACGTTACGTTATACGTTATACCGTATAGTGGAATCCGTAGAAACGTTTGTGGATCAATGTAATCCCGCCTGATGCCTGTCTTTGTTACTCCGCTCGTTCGTCTTGGATTAACCCAGATTGGTCATAGGGGGATGAAGTGAATAAAGCGTCCGACGTTTCTTTAGCTGCTATTGAATCCCTGCCCGTTAAATTGTTTTCCAAAACTCCTGAGGATCAAAGACGGCAATAAATGTGTTGAAAACCGCGCCTTTTTTCTAACTTCCTGTTTCTCTGTTCTCAGAGAAAAATAGCAAATAATTGGTACTCGAATGTTTTTTGGGTCACTCATCAAGAATCTTAAGTCCTATTTTCAGAATTCAAGATACCTAGAAACGAAATAAGTAACTGGAAGTTCAAAGGCTGGCCCATAGTCTTGTTTTCCATGTTCTGAATTGATGGAATATTGTTGGTATCAAAAAGGCAGAGCTTGTTCCTCGAGGGGTAACCAGCCTAATATTATTCGACAGTCAATTTCAGTTTCTTTGTATAAGGGGAGCGAATATTGGGGAAAAGGTATAATTTTCGAGCCCCCTGCATAATATTTATTGTTAGATTTACAGTCGAATTGCGAACTGGGGGCTGGTCCCTGCGAATTACATTACATATTTTTCTCGCTCGACTCATCTCAGTATCCAAGAGTTTTGCCGATACATTTTCATCCTATTATACCTACTCCAATTCTAATTCTAGCCTCCCTTGTGGGGCTCTTCAACGAAAATAGGTAAACTATTGTAATCTTTCCCATTGAATCAAGATTCGCGGTAGCGAATCGCCGCCAAGTACCCGAAGGCGCGATCTCAGTATCCAAGAGTCTTGCCGATACATTTCCATCCTGCGTTTGACTCTGCAGGCGGACTTATTATACCTACTCCAGTTCTTCTAGCCTCCCTTGTGGGGCTCTTCAAAGAAAATAGGTAAACTATTGTAATCTTTTCCATTGAATTGCTGTATACCGGTGTTGAGCAAACGGTTGCATTTTTTCAAGTATCTATGGTGCATAAACAAAGGATTGAACGATATTTTCCGGCCCGCAGGTAACGAGCTCATCGTCGACTCAAATTACCAGGTAATTGGGTTTGTGCCAAACACTGCTATATTATAGTTTCTCCGGTTTCTCGCATCGGTAAGTACAGAAGAAGAAGAATGGAGACTCGAAACAATGGATTTCAGAGGAACTGTGACTAATTCTCTCTAGTCTTCTGCACCCACTAATCCAAGGGTTGGAGTCATTCAACCATTTTCTTTTATTCTCTTATCCGCAACCTCTTGAGGCATTATTATCGTGCCAATATTTCCAGTTCACCACTGAATCAGAAGAAAGGTAACGGAGGAATGAAGAAATTATGCTTCCAGTTTACGATTCGAGAAATTGAATAATTCTACGTCTACAATAGTCTACTGTCATTTGAATTGGACGTACTTACCGTTAGTCAGATAACAATTGGTTCTGATAAAGAGCTGAAAATAGTCCTGCTGAAGCAAAATCAAACTAGTCTCGACCGTCGAGTAATAATCGATTAAAAAAAAAAAAAAAAACGTGAGGAAATAAAAGGAATCTGTACGTTCATCGGCTTATGGTCTGTCTCCTTGAATGACAAACTTTTGGCCACATTTTCTACAGTATTTATTTTCTTGGTATAAGGAATTGAAGATTTTAGATTCAGGCTTCTATTGCGTCTTTTTCGATTAGGCCAGCGATCATTAAGGATGTACAGGCCATACAATCTCAACCAAGAGTGAGTCTCGTCGTCAATATTGAGTACTTCGAGATGAGATAAAAATCGGGAAAAAATCAACCACAATCAAGATGATAAGAGTATTCATTTTCAATAATAATAATTCCCAAAAGTTATCAACAAATTGTTTAAAAAAATCATTGTTTAACAAATTTCCCCGTGACGTTCTTTTTTTTCATGTCAAATGAATTCTTTAATCTTTCGGAATACACATGAATTTTTTCAGAATTTTGTCACTTTTATTAAATTTCCGTTTTCGGAAATTTCTAAAGGCTGTATTTACAAAACTATTAGTTCCACACTCCGGAAACTTCGGAATCATAATCTACATCGTTTGCACAATAACATATCCAAAATTCAGATTTTTTTCTCCATTTTCAAAATCGAAAACGGAAATTTAATAAAAGTGACAAAATTCTGAAAAAATTCTTGTGTATTCAGAAAGATTAAAGAATTCATTTGACATGAAAAAAAAGAACATCACCAGGAAATTTGTTAAACAATTATTTGTTTAAACAATTTGTTGATAACTTTTGGGCATTATTATTATTGAAAATGAATACTTTTATCATCTTGATTGTGGTTGATTTTTTTCCGATTTTTATCTCATCTCGAAGTACTCAATATTGACGACGAGACTCACTTTGGTTGAGATTGTATGGCCTGTACATCCTTAATTGCGTCACGGAGGGTGATGTCAAAGATTCATTGAACCGAGACATGCGACACTGAATATATTGATCTTTCAATTATTGAGAGATGGAGAACTGGCGAGTGTATTGAACTGTCAAAGATAATCGTTTCCAACTATCCGCAGACTATCATGATACATCAACGGTAATTCTGACAATGGAATATAAGAGAAAGATGTGTGTTATACATGTTTAAAATTGTATTTACATTCGAATTTATAACGAACACGAAATATAGTACAAAGTATACAGTATTTTAGATTACAGAAGGCACTGAACCTTTAACCTAATATTGTTAGTGTTGTTGTTGTTTTCTTTATTTCACTTTTTTTTATTCAAATTTATCTTCATTTTTCTTTATTTTGTTTTCAAATATTATTCATATAATAATAATAATGGAAAATTCCTTCATACAAAAGTAATATAATAATATCTAGTCTTATAATAATTAATGTTACGTATAATATCTGCAATTGCGTGTGAATGAGTGTGAATTATGAGTGTGTTTAGTATAATTTATAATATAAAAAACTTTATTATCAAGCAGACATAGAAATTTAGTAAATATATATAATATGTATCAATTATTATTTCAATTTTATAGAGAAATAATTCGGACCAACATTAGATTAGAATTTAAGCACAATCGAAAGATATCAATTCCAAATCATTAGCTTGTAGAATAAAATTATTGTGCGTTTAAATTTTGTGTCTGACGTTGTGTGAGCAATGAGATAATGTGGAATAAAATAGGCGCGAATTAATATGGCAATGATAAATAGACACTACGAAACAGTGATAGCACTATATACATATAGTAACGCGTTGGTAGGTCGAAAGTAGTAGCGAGAAAATACGAAATTTGGAACCATTCGAAGCCGGAAATCCGGAAAGTCCGATCAGCGATATCTCAAATGGGTGATTGTCGTTGGTCGATAGCCGAGCTGCTGCACTGAAACACTTTTTATGCGAATAGTTGGCAAAACTATATCAAAGTTTGATATGTTAGAGAACGGAAAAAAAGGGAGGGGGAAGAATAATTATTCGTAGCTCCATATCGAAGTTTGACAATGAATTTATTATCCTTCCCCCTCCCCTTTTTCTCTTCTCTTTCTACTTTCGATGTAACGTACATATCAAACTTTGATACAGTTTTACCAACTATTTGCATAAAAATTATTTCAGTGTGTGAAACGATTGATTATACTATGACGAAATTTTATTGAGTATGAACACGATTTGAGCATTCCAGATGTGTTTTTCTTTTATCTAGTAGACAATAACCTTCTCGTTATCTACTACTTTCTGCGAGTCTAGCTTCACGTTGAAAATGTAACAGATAAAACTGAATTGAAAGAATATCTGGAAAATATCCAAACACTCTGCTTTCGAGTGTATAAAACGTTTTATCGCAAGCAAATGGTATAAAATGCAAACACTGAAATACTGTTTATTCTAGAATCTAGATCTATAGACCCTGGCTCTGCGGTCGTGAGGAGTATAACGATCATGAGCAAACATCGTACTCTTTCAATTTATACTTATAATACACTATATATATATATATATCTTTATCAACAATAACTGATCACGCTAATTTTTTTTTTTTAATTGTCTAAAAACGAAGTGAAACAAATTATTTTAATCGTTGTTTTCAACATCCGGTATAATTCCCATCGAACAACGGTTTTTACGTATAAAGGAGAATTTTTTTTTCTTCAAACCTGCGTCATGGAACGACAATAATTAATAGTTATTGTCAACGGCTGATAGAAAGGGAGAAAACAATTACTGAGGTAAATTTCAGTTTAGAATCCAGATGTGAATCGATTGATTTTCAAATTGAGTCATTCGTTTTATTTTCATTATAATTGTAATTTGACGACGCGGGTTTTAATTATTATTATTTTTCAATTCTGTTATCAATTCGAATTCCGTTTTCTTTTTTGAGAATGTATGAATGTGTATATGTATGTTTTATAGTTAGGGGTATGTGTATATATACATTATATATATGTGGAAATTGCGACGTCTGCGTTACAGTATTACATAGAGCCAAGGAGGCCAACCTGTGCATCTAGTGCAAATTTCGCTAGAACAATAGCTTTTCGGAGTTCAATACCTGCTTACAAATATTATCCTTTGTTGGGTAACTCTGCTAGCGTCGGATTCTAAGTAAAAGCTACGAAAATACTTCTTCGATTCCGGGCTACGATCAAAAGCAATTGAAATACTTCTGCGAAATGAATAAATTTGCAGATATATGGATCTGCACCTGCACCTGCACCTGCGAATACAATAATCTTGAATTTGAGTCTGGTTGCACAGTTTGTCCCCCTTGGACATAGAGTATTAGAAAGATGCTATAATATACGTAGGGAGATTTTTTTTTTAGATATTATTTATACTATAAAAAAGTAAAATAATTATCATCATGCCGTGATAGTGCTATTATTAATGATTTTTTTTTTCAACCTTATAGAACAACGATCTATTTAGTTTTATGAACATCCATTCCTCAAGAGATTACAATTTTTTCTTTTTTTTTCTTCTTCTTTTCTTTAGTCATCATTTTCATAACGTGTATATACATATACATATGTATAATATGATTATACAATATGAAGTATTTTTGTTTATTGATTTGTCTATAAATTATAAGATTGTGTTTATATGTATACTCGATAAAAATTCTACTATTTATACATTATTCACGTAATTATAATAATAATAATAATTATTATAATATATATATATGTTAAATTATATTGTTGTACTATAATACTAATCATAAAAATAATAATAATAATAATGATAATAATTTTTATACCTTGGCACAGCATATGAAAAATAACTATCGTATGAATTTTTTTGTCCATTTTTTTTGTTGAATTGTTTTTTTTTTTTTTTAATTATTTTTTTAATCATAGGCAAAATTGTTTTTTATTGAAATTTTTTGAGCACAATTATTAGTTTTTTTTTTCTTATCTTTTTATGTTTTTTCTTTCTTTCTTTCTCTTCTTATCTTACACAAATACTTCTTTTCTATATATTCTATATTTATATAATATTTTATTACTTAAAAACTGTTTAAAATTAACGTTTCGTATCATTATTTATTTACTTATTAATTATATTAATAAATTTGTCTCGTAATAATAAATTGGCAAAGTCTTGTTTTTTTTTTTTATATAAATTTTTTAATTAAATTTGATTACGTACGTTGTAAATATAATATATTATAATAATTATTATTATTATATCGTTTTTATTTAACAACTATGTGACAAAATACGAAAATTTTCTTTCATTTCATTTTTATTTTTATCATTAATATTTTTTTTCTTTTCGCTCTTCTTTTTTTCGTCTTTGCAAAACCGAACGGCAGCTGCTGGTCTCTTTCCTCTTGCTCTTTTTTTCCCCCCCCTTTAATCTTCTCTATTTATTCGGTTTATTTCCCAGGGTAGCAGGAGACCCGGGGCTCCCCTCTTTCCCTCTCCACTTTCTCTATTAACTTTTTTTTTTTACTTTCTTCCACTTTCATCTTTCACATCCATCGTGGTGAGCTTTTCCACTGCGGTTCCTCTTCGAGCTTCTTTGACTCCGGTTTTAGATACACCTTAAGCCTACACCCTGATTATTTTACAAACATGTATTGAAACTTTTTTTTCTTCATATTTTTTTTTTTAATATATCGTATTCACCTATATTCATTCATATTCATTTTATCTTTTACTCACTAAACAACGGACACACGCGCGATATTTTATCGTCTCTGCGTGATCGAATGATGGCGAAACGCACACTGTGATTATACATAACACGTAATCTCTAGTCGTATATCTCGGATTTTCTTGAAATCCTTCGAACCTTATATTCCATGATTTAAACGTCGCGGTTTATGATTAGGTTTCGGTTAAGGGTAATCGGTTTATCCGCGGTATAAAACTGCGTTATGCGTATTTACGAGAAGGAGAAGAAACTTTATAAATCTTTTTACGGCCTCACGATGTTGCTGCTCATTTTTCGCTCAATCACTTCATCGAGTTATCTCATCTCCTTGATTTCCTAAAGGATACAATTTTTTCTCCCTCAATTTTATTCCGAGAATATGAAAAATAAAAAAAGAAATAAAAATATCCTTTACTTTACTCGTGATGACAACTAATTAAAATAATGAAATTTCATTCGTTGAAGATAAATTAAGGATCAAAAAAAGAAATCTGTTCGGTTGAAAGCTGCTCTTGAGTTCCCTGGGCGAGCTTTTGATTCGACCTGTGGATGTAGTTAGTGACGGCAAAGGAAATCCGTTGGATCCGTTGCCGCGGTTCCATTCAGATTTTTTTTTAAATTCCCGTTTTATAATTTTATAAAATTTTAACTAGCTCTTTCATTGAAGTCCGATATCATATTATAGCGTTTATTTTCTCGCTGCAGCGATAGCTGCTTTTGAGGATCGTTTTTCGCGGTTTAATTACGTCGGAAATTTCATTCCCGGGATAATCGATGCTGTTTCAGGTGCTGAGGTTATCACTGCTCGAAATATTCTCAATCAAGAAGAGATACTTTATCACCGATCACCTCGCGGTACATTTTTTAGGCTATATTATTTACAGCTCGGTTTTATAGAGTCACGTGGCCGGTGTCATCGACGTCGGAGGTGTGGCCGAACGCCACAAAGAATTCGCCGATTCTGTGATCGTTGTTATCTGTATTTGAAAATGAATAAATAATTAAAAAATAATCTTTTGGAATACACATCGAGAATTCTACATTTTTCTCGCTTTGGTTTCTTAATTGTTTTTCACCGTTTAATTTATTGCTATATTCAATATTGAAACGTAAAGAAGGCGATCGACTCAATTACCATTTAGAAAGGTAAAAAAAATAAAATAAAGTAATCAGAAAATTCGAATGAGTTTGAGTGAATTTTCTTCAAGTCACTTCATGAATATCACATGAATACCATATGAATATAAAGGAAGTATGCAAAAACCTCGATGGTTTTCTTTTTCTCAAATTTTTAATCATATTCTCAAAATTCCAATCATTTTCTCGAAATTCTAATCAATTTATCGAACTTCACATCGTGTGATGAAAAATACGTTGATTAATTAATTCAACGATTAATTGAAAGTAAACTTCAAGGATCGTCGACATAGCCGCGTGTATAAAGGGGTTCGACAAAAATGCGTTCATGATGAAGATTTTTTTCTGATCGTGCTTTTTGTGGTTACGATAAAAATTGCATTGAATACTATTAGAAAAAAAAACGCTGGAGTACGAAACAATGGACAAAAAGGTTCTTTTCTTTGAGATGAAAATTTAAAATCATCGACTCCTACCTAGATAGTTGAAATTAAATAAAAGCAGAAGACAAAATCAACCCTTAATGATATGGAATGAATGATTTTGACTTTATTTTTGGCAATATCTAGCTTCCGGTTGCTCTGAGGTGAAACATGACCTGAAACAATTTTCGAGATCTTAAAATTCCCTACAAAAAATGTTATCACAGGTTTTCTAGTAGAATTGACCGTTTGTGAGATATGCTGCATAATATATGCTCACGAGTCGGGGGATAATTACTCTATCATAGATCTTCATGTAGACAAGTTATTGATCGGTACTGGAATAGTCTGTCATTATTTCAATCCCCGAATCACATTCGTCCTTCCAATTTCCTCTCAATAACAAGTCGGATAAAATTTACCCATCCGGTTTCAGGTTCTGAAAAGCTTTCGGACGTTTTTCCGATTTGAATTCCGATTACACGTCAGGGTTACGGAACTGAATGTTAAAAAAAAAAGTCTCTCTGTTTTCGAAACCCAAGAGAGAAAACAATTTCAGGCTTTCATTCACGTGTACAGACTTTGATCCTCCCTTCCATTTTTATCAAGCTTTCAATTTCCCGGCAATTTCAAAGAAGAAAAAAAATATATAAAAAACTTCGCCGGGGTTGCAAATTAACCCCAATCTTCCCCATATCGTTTCGCCTTTCAACCGGATACACAGAATTCTACCCGTCGTTGAGTAGCTGAAAGACGAGAATCAGGGGCCGTCGTACCTTGTTTTCGCGACCGATAAGCGGAGTCTCTGCCGTGGTATCGTCGACGCCCCTCGTTAGATAGGGGTGCGGTGGTGGAATGTAAACAGATTTTCCAGCTGCTACTTGGGCGTAAATCGTCGGTTCCTGGGGCTGTTGGCGACGCGTTAAGGTGGACATTGGAAGGAGCTGCGGACGCTGAACCGGAACCGGCTGATAACAATTCGGCGGTACCCGCCTCCCCCCCCTCAGAGTCAACTCGGCGTAAGTCAGCTCGGTACTCTGCGGTACCAAGGGCGTATAATTTTTCGTTAATTCCGAGATCTTCGGGGCTACCGATATGTCCTTCAGACTTACGTTGTTTCCTGGACCACCGAACGACGGTTGGGAATCCATCCGAGGCTGCTGCAATATGAAACGTGGCGACGTACCCTTGCACAGCTCGGCATACGAATTTTCTGTGATCAAATTAAACACCGATTATTTGTTTTTTCTTTCGATCATGTCTTTTGCTAGTTGAAGAAAAAAATGATCGTGTCATATTTTTCAATTTTCCAATCGAACACGAATGATTGCATTAGTTATGACGTCACGGCCAGACACTCAAATTCTTGCAACGGCTACTGAATAGCGAAAAAAGAAAATATACATATACTCAAGTTTCTCCAGACTTTGGAAAAAGTTTCAGAATAAAGGGTATACATATATTTTTCTTAATGGATTTGCGAAGTTGTATGAATAATTTAAAATTGTGGAGTTCGAGTTATCCAGACGAATAATAATTATTATTATCGGTATTTTTTTTTACGGGGGGAGGGGGAATAGGGTAACTTTTTCGATTTACTTTTTTCATGGGGGATTCCAGTTCGAAGGGTGCTAGACAGTCAATTATTTTCGAACGATTAGAAATGTCGAATTTTATTCGTTTTCCAGGGCGATTTATAACTTCATTTTTTTTATTTTTTTTTTTATTCTTTGAAAGAAAAGGGTGTTAAGAATGAAATTGATGTGACAAAAAGAAACAAAGATAAATGGAAAAAGGGTGATTTTTCCTATCTATACCGAAACACACAGGAGTCTACATGTATTATATGGTAAAAGGCGATAGAAAACTAGCTTGAATTCTGAATCATGGAAGCTGTGAGTTATCGCGTTCGCGTTTGGTTGGTATGAAGAATAGAAAATAGTAAAAATTGAAAAACGCTCATAAATTCAGAGAGGATATAATACCGAGGTAATATTTTCCCCTTACACTGGCTTCCGTTGCCTCTACAGACTAGACTATAATACATAGTCTCATATCAATTGTTTTCCCTGTTTTTCTCTTTATACTGGAAAAAAAGTGTACTTCAACCACTCGCGAAACACCGCAGTCTGACGTTTGTGATAACAATTTTCTTTCATCTCAAAAAACAAACAAAACTGAAGAAAAATCTACGTAGAATTTTTTTTTCAATTTGACAAAATTGGTTCTCATACATTTTATCAAAACCATCGAAGAGTATTAAAATTATTCAATTCTGTTGATAAAATCAGTCGAAAGTTGGGAAAAAACGGTTTTCGATCGGCTGTGACGTCAGAATTCATAATTTCACTGCCATATTTGATCAACCTAACCTATTGGGATGTTTGATTCCATTGCGTGGCTCCACCTGGTGGCAGAATTTTAATCACTGACTGCAAGAGGTCGTTTATGTCTCCCTTGAGGTGAAATGAAAGTCACGTGACCTCGATATGATTTACACTTGGAATTTTCAAACGCTGTTTTCTCAGCCAAAACACATTCGATTGATGTGAAATTGATATCAGTGACGTAGAAAAACTCAATGAAGGGCCCGCCAATCGTGGATTTTCGAAAATCGAGACGTAATAACAGTTTTTTAACAATATTGTTCTGTAATCCAAGGAAGTGCTGCCTCTCTCCACGAGGAGCAGCACCTCCTTGGGTTACAGAACAATATTGTTACACAAAATTCTGATTATGTCTTTCGATATTCGAAAATCCACGATTGGCAGGCCCTTCATTCAGTTTTTCTACGTCATTGATATCAATTTCACATCAATCGAATGTGTTTTGGCTGAGAAGATAGCGTTTGAAAATTCCAAGTGTAAATCATATCGAGCTCACGTGACTTTCATTTCACCTTAACATCCCAATATCCTCGTAATATAGTGACGTCATGTAGTGGCGGGAAAGAGAGACTATTTCAAACGTTAGATAACCGTTTGAATTGGCAGTATATTTTTTTCATTTATAAAGAAGAGGGGAACACTCACCATTAGAGTGGGGTATGATATCAGGATTTTTTTCAAAGCTCTCGATGCTTTCGGTGTTCAAGGGTAGAGTTGACGTCTTCTCGTGAGGAGCTGCTAGGTTCGCCATTCCCCCGTCGTCGTGAGAATCCTTGTCGTCTTGAGGACGAGGTCTGTGACGCAGGCGGACAGCCAGGACTATTACAAAGATGACTAGAAACAGTCCAGCAGCTGCTCCCACGACGGCACCCAGCAGCGGACCGGAGAGAGATAGCATTACTGGTGTCAGAGCTGTCAACATAAACTTCGGCTTTAATCTTCCGCACCGGCCCAAAGCAATCCTTTGCGCTTAACAAACAATCCGAAGACCCCACTGTTATCCGACGTTATATATATCGGTCTAGGTCACGACGGTTTATCTTATCTTTACCGCCCGCGTTGTTTTCTCTTAAACCCTGCGAATACACGCGTTTTATTCTTCACAGACCAATTTTTCGAAAAGGTCGAGGTCGGGATTCCCTGTAGAAGCGAGACCGGGGCAGAACGGTTTTCTTCAATTGTTCGCTAATAGAATTCATCGAGTGATTTTCTAATAAGAGAATTTTATATTGCGAGCTTAATTTTCAAATATCAAATAAACATTACAAGCTAGACTGTATCACCAAGGGAAGGCTTCACTAGTCTAGAAGGCATTGCGTAGCTGCGCGCGCAGCCTGCACCCATCCACAGTTCTTTGCGACTGCGCCTAACCTCGAAATGGAACAATAAAACTGCTAGAACACTGTATTTCTACGTACTTTCAAGTCTTGAACGGCAATAGTTGCCACGATTAGGTAAATTTGTCCCAGAAAAGTGATATTATGTCTGACCAATCATCTCTTTTTTTTCTCCTAAAATCTGTTTTATCCTCTAACAGTGATCCGGTTTACCGCGTAACTTTTGCAAGAGCTCGACTTTGTGATATATTGAGCATTATTTCAACAATATTTGAAGCAAGATGACAGAAACAGCGCATAAAAATCTTAGAGACGAGTTAGTGGCTCGATCGAGCCTCCTTAGCAATAAGCAGTCTCAGGTCGGGGCTGATCAGGCAGGTAACGCTTCAACCTATGAGGCCAGGGCCTTGCTGGTATTGACCTACTTGAGGAAGGCATATTTGACTAAAATTGAGGCCATGCTATTGTTAGGGAAAAATCAAATTTTCTGACCTAACGATTAGCATGACTCTGAAACTTTGAATATCCTGTTTCCCGTCTTCAAATATTTTGGATCGTGGTCTTCGCTACCCCGCGTGGTTTGTTCAGACTAATTTGAAGAGAGATAAATTATTTCTTCAAGCACTAATTGATAGAGTGTTTAATTTGTTTTAGGTACAACAAAGGGAAAAAACGAAATTGTTGAAACAAATGATTATGTGCCCGAGGCATTATTATTTGTACAACGTTTATATCAGCTTTGAATTTTGCATGAAACCGGGTAACATGCCCACTTTGACATTGTGCGTTAAAGAATCCCAAAGCAATTAGCTAATTGTGACGTTGGACGTTTCATAATTACTACGTACCCGCTACTAGTGGTGCTCGTGGCGTATAACAATCGTTAACATAACTAGCGGGATAATTAACCCTGTGTAATTAAAGAGTCGCTGTATTTTGCAGGGGATTTATAAGAATAATGGTAACAACCATTTTGCGAAAGTTTAAACCCTCGCTTTTGATCCACGTTATATCACGATTTTCCAAAAGTCAAGTCCTCAAATTATCTCCTTTGTTCTACTTCAGGAGTTTACTTGACCCTGCTATCTCTGGTCATTGTTGGAGGAACAATCGTATCCCTCGTTAAACTGGCTGACACAGAATACTGGTAAAAGCCAGAGACTCTTACGACACTCGGACAAACATCCTAATGATAATTGATCGACTTTCTGTATAGCTGTCAGGAATTTGTATCGAGAAATAAGGGTGACTTGTTCCGTCCCGTCGGATATCGATGTTAAAATACCTAACGATGATTATTACGTCAAGATTGCAGCTGTGTTAATTATTGCACGTGGATCGCGTGTGCCGATATTCTAACTCGCGAAGCTAATTGCAATCAGGGTATATATATAGACGTAAGGAGAGAACGTGTAATTATGTGTCGTGAGGCGGGTGAAGTTGACGTTGCAGTAATGAAGTTACTTGGTGGCAAAGAGAAGCCTTGAGGGTTGAAAATTCTTGGATATTTGCGAGGTTATAGTGGGTACCGAGTGTTATTGGATGAGTGAAGGATGTATATCGAGCATATAGAGTATGTGAAAGGTAGTCTTGTGAAAATTCAAACTTTACAAGATTTTCAAGAGTTGTGTATATAAACCGCACGCGAAAAGAAAGAGACACATGCAAACTTTGTAGGCACTGCATAATACATTTTCATGTTTTATGCAGTGGCAACTTTCAGCGGTCGGTTATACAAAACCCAAAGTCAAAGACTAGAAAATTTACTTTATTTCAGACTCTGTCTCCGCAGGGGTTGTTACCTCTATACAAATACCTAAATGCAAGTGTGTGACTAAAAATATACTTTATCCTGCAGGCATTGCAATCTTCAGGGAGAAACTAGACTAGCCAGAAAAAATATTGGTCACATATGCCGGAAGATTTTTTTTCTTCGAATACTTTATCAGAATTTGGAAAAACACGCCGTAAACCCGAAAGCGGGAAAACAATATTTTAACCTCACCGATTGCCTAAATTTGTCACCAAGCAAGACATAAAAAAAACTTTCAAACTGCCTTGTCTGAGACGGTAAACTGAACCTGGACATCAGATTCCAGCCACAAATATTGAAAATTCTTGAAGTTATATGATTTTGGAATTTAGATTTTATTCTAAGTGCACGGTCCAAATTTCGTGTTTTTTTCTAGGTCAAATTAACGGTTTTTTCTCAGTGTGGAAAAAGGGTTTCAGGAAAAAATCGGTAACTATGTATGTGACAAATATTTTTTTATAATCGCTTAGATCGAGTGGAATGGAATGAAAACTGAACAAGATCTTGTCAAGCACTAACACCAGCTCAAACACGCATAATTAATAAATCAATAAATATCTATAACACACATTTCATCCCACGGAGAATAAAAAATTAGAGGGTATAAAACATCTACGTGTCAATCTCATGCAGCTAACGCTAATCATAAAAATGAACCATTGAAGAGAGTTGTGAAAAAAAAACAATCCTGTGTAAAGCGAAGCGGCGCAGAGAAATAGTAAGAGAATGAGATAAAGCAGGCAAAATTATTTCGACTCGGATACTATAAGAGAAACAAGAAGTAAAAAATGACCAACTTCACCCCGGAGTTTGTAATTCGCGTTTCTCTTCAACAGAAAAATAAATCCTCAACTTTGTTCAAACGAGAAGTTTTCGTGGTTGGAACAAAGGACTCGCGGCTAAATTGCGGTTTCATTATCCTCCATAATTTTACTCCCCATTATTCGCCATCAGCGACCTACAGGATCGAATATTTGTGAAACGTCCTCGGATACAGTCAGACCCCGATTCAAGAGCACTGCTGACACCGAGCGCTCTTGAATCGGGGCTGCGCAGACTGCGCAGGCTCCGCCTGTTGACCAAAGTCTCCCCCCCACCTTCCGGCTACCTTGCGGCGGAGTGGGAAAACGCTCTCGAACGAGGTCGTACTGTATCATTTTTGATCTGACGAGTGCCCCTACCTGGGTATCTCTGGTGCCCGAGGGTCTCGCCTTCCTGGGGTGAATGCAGGCTTCGCAGTATCGTAGCGTCGCTGGTAGCGTGGGAAGTCATGATCCTTAGGGACAGAAAGAGTCCCGCCTGGCTCCTCTCCGCGGGTAGATCCGTTACCTCGAGGATACTCGGGGTGAGGCTTGTAGCGGAAGCCAGAAGCCTCCTTGTTTCGGCGTCGAAAACCTGGAGGACGTACGTTGCGGTGTTCGGATCGAAGTACTCGCTCTCGGCGCAGCTTACCCTCACCGTTGTTGTAGTCTCCTCGCGGATTGTGCAGTTCTCCGGTGACGGTGGACGCGTCAGTCGTTCACCTGCTGGTACGGGGATAAGCTACCCTCAACTTTCGTTTTTTTTTCACTCTTATTCGATTTCAGATCGAAAGTAAGCCTAAAGATACCCTAATTGTAAGTAGCCCTTAAGATATCACAAGGATCTCGAAGACTAAGTGTTCGCGAAATTGGTGGTATTTTTATTTTCAAACCACCTATAACCCCAAGTCGATCAATTCGATCTTCGGATCCGTATTTTGGGACAGCTTTTTTCGAGAGATTATCAACTCTTTGATAACGCAGACTATTTTCGAAACCGTTCGAAATTGCCAAAAGTCTTTTAAAACTACATGAAATCATTCTGAAATGGCCTGTAATCTTTTGAAAGTAGGTAAATAAGTTGAAATCTGGCGCAATTGCAATCGCTAAAACCGATTGAAATTATTATGTAATCACTTATGCAATCACTGAAATTGCTTTTCAACTGATCCGCTAGTGAATAACCCCTCGGTTTTAGGTTGACTAATTTTTATTTCAACTGAAACGGAAAATTGGGATGAAATTTTATTCGGATCTACTAATGTAAACGGATCTGAATTTTAAGGAGATAGAAAAAAGGAATAGTAATTATTGATTCTTCCAAATCGGTTCGATAAATGAAGATGGAGTATCGACTATTATGAAATCTTATTCTTCTCTGTATTTTCTTTTTCAAGCAAGTTGTTTGCCCAAATTTGATAAAAATTTGAGGAAAGCAGGGTCGGTACGCTTTTTGAAGCACAAGATTCCCTGACTTTTCCAGGTTTTCCAGTCGCTAAATGAGATTTTTCCAGTTAATTTGCAATGGCTGAACGCACCTTGTCGACCCACAAATACTGACAAAGTTGACAAGGAAAGTAAATCCATTTTCAAATTATCATCGATACACACGAAATATACACCATATTCTAGATGAAATTTGCTTAATCGTTCTCAAGTGATAAATTCCAGTACTATTTTCGAGATTCCCTGACTTTTCCATGACTTTTCCCTGTTATATGAATTTCCCTGACTTTTCCCGGTTTTCCAGGTTTTCCCTGTGCGTACCAACCCTGGAAAGATGCTTTGAACTATTTTCGAGAAGGTGATCGAGCCGATTTTCGAGAAGGTGATCGAGCCGATTTTCGATATCTGCTGTAGATTATAGAGCTATTGAATATTTTGTATGGAAGAAAAGGGTGAGATTGTATTTTTGGTATCAATTTCCCCAATTTTCGTTCGAATCCAAATCATTCAATGAAAACTGATGTGTGTTTTAGATCACCGATCTAAATTTAATTTTTCCAACCATAACTTTTGTGATTTTCAATGAGGCCAATGAAACTTGAAGAAAAACTGTTTCTCTGTATTTATTCATCGCCTATAACAATCGAATCTTGAGGGAAGAAAAAAAAGGCTTCTTTCTGAACCTCATGATATGTTTTCCTTTTTCTACCCCCTTAATTCCGCAAAAGACATATTTTGATCGAATATGCTTCCGCCGGAACCGAAACAGCATTTCGTTGGTTGAATAATAACGAAGCTGATTGATTTTTTCCGCGTTGTCAAATGAATGATTTTAGTCAATTCCATATACCGTTAGTTTGATTGAACAACAGACCGACAAAAACTGAGCAAAAAGCTTCGTCACGGTTTTGTATTTATTACAGAATCCATAGGCACAGCTCTGGCTATCGAGACCTCAAAGCGATTGAGTTTCACCCCGTCGTTTCGAGAGGTGAAAATGTTTACTTTGAATTGAATTTCAATAGCAGAGTCTAATGATTTTCTTTCCATTAAAGAAGAAGCGGGACTCGAGAGAGAGAGTCGTATAACCTTTCAACGTCACCCTTCATTGGTTCAATTTTAGCTTTGAACTGTACAGCGAGGGTTGGTTAGGCGGCAACCCGGTGTAAAACTTTTTTTACGTTCCTTTTTACGCTCAAATTTTAGCAACCTTCAACCGCATATGGCGGTAAAACCCTAGATATGAGAATGTCGTTAACGCTGACACGGATGACCGAAAAAAGTCGGAGTTATCGCGTCTTGAACCCTGGCCCTGGACCCGGACCCGGACCTTAGTGACAAGCTTGAAACGTTTATTCGGTTATTCGTGCCCGGCGGCGGTCGCCCGCGCCCCCCGATATCGATTGGCGTGGCGCACGGCCGAGGATTTCGTTAGTATTCCGTGTGAGTTGAAATCTTTATTCCAGAGGGATAAAACGATACAGTAGAAAACCGAGTTGGACCTCGGATGAGGCGGAGAGAGCAGAGGTCAACGAGCTTCCCAGAGCTTTATTCCTTTTTTTTATATTTCGTCCTGCGGCGAAAACTACTGACCCGGTATAATATTCGGGACTGGCTGATACGTGGCGAACGTGACAACCAAATTCCGCGAAACAAACAGCCCGACGTCGGTCAGTAATTGCGGGAAGCCGGGAAGAGAAAATCTTCAAACGATTTTCAATTACTATTTTCACATTCCGGTTCACACAACGCGATGCGAAATTGCAATTTGACTGCTCGACTGAATCCGTTATTCGGTTTCGAGAATCACTGTTAAAATGTTAAAGCTCGCTGTATCGCTTCAGTCGATTCAAGTATAACCTTCGTTGAAGTACTTCATCGTACACCATGTGCGATGGTACAAAGCTGTGCTATTCAATATTCGAATTGGACCCATAATTGCGGAATCGAGTAGAGACCGGGGGGCTCGGTGACGCACGAATTAAACTTTTTCCACTTTTTCCCTTTTTTTTTCAAATCCACGGTATCCCATCATTACACAACTATATTGACCCACGTGACTTCTACGATGCAAGGCCGTGCAGCGTAGCAAACAGTGCTTAAAAATGAAACGTAAATCGAACGCCTATGTCTGTGGCTGGAGGGCAAAATACCATGAAAAAAGTCTGATTCAAATCTCTTGCAGTCCAGATTTTTTAGAGTGACTTATCCACTCTTATGAAGTCACTCCGAGAGACCCAGAAGAAACTGTAATTGATCGACCTTTCGCCTTCCAGCCATCCAGATGTGGGTATGAATTATAACATATGTATAGTATACTGTGATATGTAACTGTAACTGTAACTGAGACGCTAACGCGACTGCTAGCAACGGCCAAGGTGATTCTTGATAGTAACTTACCGGTCCGACGTTCGGGTAGATTGAGTGTGGTCGCCTTCAGCCTGACAGGTTCACCCCGACCTTTCAAATTGCTTGCGAATACGGTGACGTGGTATGTTGATCCGGGGTCGAGTCCTGTGACCGAGAAGATTGGAGCTTTGCTGGTAAAGTTGTACACGAGCTGTCCAGCCTTTGCGACGTCGGTAGCCACTTCGAGATCCATTTCGAGAGTGAATTCCTGCGATAATCCACCGTCAAAACCCTCGGTACACTCGACGTGGAGGGAATCCGTCGTCTGATTGAGTACCGAACAGTTGTGGGGACTGTCTGGACGACCTGAAACCAAATACACGATACGGTGCATGACGATGAGCCGAAAATCTCCCAAGAACACCGCGCCAGTATTTCACCGGGCGGTACCTGATGTGCCTGAAAAATTGCATTACAACTTTGCCAAGCTTTCGTGCCGAGTTTCCTGCGGTCGGACCGCGAACGTGATGAGATTTCAAAACTCGACGCTTTTCTCCACTCCACAAGGTGCCACTGAATTAACCGCATTACCTCCAACCCCAGTGGATTCTTCGATCAAAACCAGTCACAACTTCTTTTAGTACGAAAATCGACACTTTAACCGTTTTCGAATTAGAACCACTTCAAGATCCGACCAATCAGGTCTCGCGCAACAACCGTTATTTTGAATTGCCCCGCTCTCATTGGTCAGTTTCAACCAGCTCCGATTCAAACGCGAGAACTTCGGCTGGATACTTCAATTAAAACCAAGGCCAACTCTCCTTGGCACAAAACTCGAGACTGTTACAGTTTTTAAACTCGAACAATTTTGAATTCCAACCAATCACGCGTCGCGCGATGACCGTTATTTTGAATCGCCTGGCTCTCATTGGTCGGTTTCAACCAGCTCCGATTCAAACGCGAGAACTTCGGCTGAATACTTCAATTAAAACCAAGGCCAACTCTCCTTAGCACAAAACTCGAGACTGTTACAGTTTTTAAACTGGAACGATTCTAAAAACCAACCAATCACGCGTCGCGCGATGACCGTTATTTTGAATTGCCCCCCTCTCATTGGTCAGTTTCAACCAGCTCCGATTCACACGCGAAAACTTCGTGTGAGATCGTCTCAGCGAGTACTTTTAGGATATGATTGAATAGGTTGATAATTCGGTGAGTAAATTCCTGATATTCTTCATTCAGCTCGCTTCGTCTCAGGGAAGCAACGAACGACGATTCCCAATGAGTTTTATTACCTCGTCGGTTGCGTGTAATTGAGGAACGAGAAAGCTCATTCGAGATTGTTAGTTCTAATTTCAACGGTAAAAGTGGCTAAAAGCGTTGAGAGTAAAAAGTGTGAAGCACTCACCAGCCGGAACGATGGTATAGACGCAGGGTTCCATTTGAGTGCCTTGATCGTTTGTTCCAGAGCAGAGTAGACTGCCGTAGTCCAGTTCGTTCATGGGGGTATATGAAGCCACGGATCTGGCTCTATCGGAGGTAACGTGGGCTTGGGCAATATCAACTGCATCCATGCTGCTGTTGAACTTCCACGTGAAGGAAACGTTTGGTGGATTCGCTTCGAGCTCGCAGGGTATTAGCACCGTTTCCAGTCGACCAACGCCGTAGACTTTGGTTTGACCTGGTCTGCAGACCGGGGCGACTGAAAGAGCGAAAATAAATTGTTGCGGTTGATGTTACCAGAAGATAAATGAAACATCGCCTCGACTCACATTTTATGTCCAAATTTAGGGGATTGCTCTCCCCGTCACCCTCCTGATTGCTACCGACACACGTGTAGATCCCCGCTCTGCTACGTGTCACACTCTGCAGCACCAGACTCTGGTTACTAACGATTGTACCAGTCGCAGTGTTGTGGTACAAAGGCTTACCCTAGATCGAGGGTTTTAAACGTATCAATCAACTTCGCCCGTATGTGGACAATGAGTTATTGCTCGATTAGTAAACGATCGATTACTCGTCCGTCACCCCTCAAGTGTGCATCGAGTCTACAACGTTTCGGTTATCAATCCCAATTTGGTAACCGGAAACAATTATTCAAGAACTCACATTGTGCCTCCAGGAAACTTTGTAGACCCAAGGATTGGACTTGATGTTGCACTCGAAGTAGACATCCATGCCCTCTCTGATGGGGGTCGCGTTCAAATTGCTACCAAGTTCCAAGGTGACGACAGGCGTGTCTGTAATTAGGGTTAAAGTTTAAACCAAACGGTTTTAGCGGGGATTTGGAAGTACTTAACACCCGTCTGGTAAGCAAAATCACAGCAGTGTTCCGAGGATCCATGATCGAAGAAATTCATTATAAATAGAAGGTGAAGCAGAAGCGTTCAGCATCGATGCTGTTATACAAAATGAAGAACGCGTGTGGTTGAAGATGGGAAAAAATTGATGACTAGACCCTCTTCAATATAAATAACCAATTTCCATTCTCACGGTGTATGTCAAGCTCCCAGCCATCTTCCTTGGTAGAGTGCGGGATGGCGGGGACACTGCCTCTGCACGATAGGAATTTTCCAGCATCTTCTATACTCGGGATAAACGTCAAAGTACTCGTTGTCGTGTTGCCGTCAGGGCTGACCTGTTGAACCGGGGGTGCGATCGATAAAAGTCATTATAAAATATTTCCACGATACTAGGTAAGATACGAAAGGAAATTATTTGCATCCAATTCACACGCAAGAAGTTCACATCAATTATTTTCAATACTCTCTCAAGTATATTGAAGTCATGATTGAATCTGAGATATTCATGTTCTGATTTTTGAAGAAAAAATTATAATAAAAATAAGGATTCTCTTCATCCATGTGTTAAGAAAGAAGAAAAAGGAATATGGAATTCTTCATCGCTGTTCCCATTTTTTATAAATGATCGATATTCAGATGCTTAAATAATTGTGATGATTTTTTTCCTGATATTTTATTGTGTCTTCTTCAGAACCCCGTTAGAATTTTGAAAATCGGTTCATAGGAATAGAATTTATGAATTTTTAAATTAGGTACACAATCATTTTCACTTTTTTTATTTTCAACTGCATTTTTTCGTTGAAAGCATCGAATGACCGATTTCTTTGTCTATCCATCGTATAAAGACAGTATTTTATTCTGAGGGAACAAATGGGGGCCACATGGACCCCATAGTACTATTTTGGAGTTGATATATCTTATTTTCTGATGGAAGAAGAGATTGGTATTAAAATACCATGAAATCATGAGGATCAAAATCTTTCAAATATGATGAGATCAGCGAAAATTGAATTTTTTATTCGGTCTAGGGTTCGAAGATTGATTCAATCTTGATTCGCAACGGAATATAAGTCTTGAAATTTTTAGTGATATCGATATCGCCATCACATCATTCAATTAACTTATTTCTTTCAATAACAGAAAGACATAAAAGCGCCGGAGTCGAGGCAGTGGATATTTTTTTATGGATATATAGAACATATATATTTTATCGCGAAAAGAATTTCAAGCGTTGTTTTTTCGCTTCTTCTTTGGGGGCAAAGTTTATCGTGCGACTCGGCGATCGGTCATCGATAGATCAGCTCCATAAACTATAAAACTATCCGCCAGGATGAGGCGACTCTTTGATCTATGAGGTAGAATGAAAAAACACTATCACAAAGTTTCAAAATTATCTCAAAGAATAACCTACCGTCTGTCTGGCAGTTTTCAACGGTATATTTCCCTTGGACCAGATGACGTCAGGCGTTGGTCTAGCGCCTACGACTTCGCACGCAATTTCGTAAGTGGTTCCGGCGCTGAGAGGACGATTTTCACCTTGCAGATGCACCCACAGTGGTTTCACTGAAATGGAAAGTTTCAGACGTCAGGCTATTGACGAACTTTATCTTTACGATATAATTTCAGCCGTGATAATTGAACTTACGATTCATGTTCAAAGTTACAGTTCCAACAATTGGAGTGATCATGTTATTGTTAGATGCCTGGCACGTTAACGTCGCCAGAAGATGCTTCCGCTCCAACTTCTCCAATCGGAGGATATTTCGAACGCTTCGATTTCCAACTGTCTCGAAACTCTCGTCCAACAGAAGGTTCTCGTCCCACCAAGTAACTCGGGGCTGTGGTCGACCTGCGATATCGTGAACGTTGATCAAAATGATTGCCTTTCATATATTCATCCTCAGATGTGGAAAAGAAAAATTCTACGAAAATGATATTGATTCTCACCTCCAGTCGCGACGCATGTTATATTAACCGATGCGCCCTCGCTGTAGGGTCCGAGTATGTAATGCAGAATGTGGGCGCCCCCCTCTTCGTCCAGTATGCTCAATCGTTCGGGAGGAACTGTAACCGGAAAACGTATCTATCAATCCATTTCCTGCCTATAAATCACCGCGTTGACGGAAATGTATTCAGCGTATCGGAGTCCACTGATGCAGTGGAACGAAAAACAGAAAGGTGAAGAGTAGCGAAACAGAACAGAGAGTGAAAAAGCATTCAATCCTCGTTTCGTAATTAGTTGAAAACCTAATTGTGAAACAGTTTCGCTGGTCGTTTTTTAAAGAGAAAGGAAAAAAAAAACTGCAGAGGCGATAAACGAAGTCCAGAGTGACTTTTGTTAGGATGTAATTCCAAACAACGGGAGAAAGAGGAAAAACAATGGAGTAGCCCCGTGTGGAAATCGATTTTTAATCGGGGAAAACTACTAGGGCCCCGCCTAGAATCGTCACGCTCGTCCCAATTGGGGAAAAGCAGGGGCGGGGCCCTAGTAGTTTTCCCCCAATTGGGGCGAGCCTGACGATTCTAGGCGGGGCCCTAGTAGTTTTCCCCGATTAAAAATCGATTTCCACACGGGAGAAAATCTCTGCATGTACAATTGTCTTCGAATTTAAAAGAAAAAGGGGACCAAGATTCACGTGGCGAGGAATAAAATGAAATAAAATAAGACTGAGAGTTGGAGAAATGGTCGATATTGGTCAATGGAACGAAGTGGCTTGCGATTTCTTGTAAAAAGAAATCGCCGGATTTCGTACAGCCAAAGTGAAATGTTATCTGAGCTTGGTGGAAATCCTCGAATAGCAGGAGGCGGACCAACAGGGCGCTAGAGAACCCCGGGGTGATCGAAGAGGCATTTGCTTCACGGTATTCAAATAAACTTCCATTGTTGTGTTGTGTGTTGTTCGATGTATTCAAAGGTCACGCGGCCACGGATCAAGTTGGAATTTTTATTAGGGTACTGATCCAGATTTATGTGCCACAAGTAAATACGAGAATAAAAGAAATAATTCACAGGAACTGACCCATTCCGTAAACAATTGGGGTTCTATGTCTTAATTCTTCAATAATTGTTCAATGAAATTATCCAAAAGTGATTGTAACGAATCAACGTTGAAAAAGAACTGAGGATTGATTACTTGATCACTGAAATTGATAAGAAAAAAAGCACTGATGATTCTTTTCCTGGCCTTAAGAACGTAAAAATTGACTATTAATTGATCTCTCGATGGCAAAAAGTTGCTTTTAATGGACGGAGAAATAATTTTTGGATATAAAAGCTGAAAAAAGGCCCCAATCATGAGAATTAAATCCTAAAATTCTGGATATAAAAACTTCAGAAAAGGATTGAAGATCGATTTTCTGGCCATTCAAAGTTTCAAAAAGGACTAGAATTTTTATTTCTAGCCATATAAAAGAGAAAAAGGACTACGAGTTGAATCCATAGGCATCAAAACTTTGAAAAAATGACTGAAAATCGATTTTCTGGATGTAAAAACTTCCGAAAAGAACTGAAAATTGATTTACCGGCTATAAAAAGTTTCAAAAAATAACTGGAATTTGGATTCCCAGGCGTAGAAAAGTGAAAAAAGTCCTCAGAATTGATTCCCTGTGCACGAAAGCTTGAAAAATAGACTAGAAATCGATTTTTTCGTCGAACTTTGAATTGACAATATATTGAACTCAACCTGCATTACGATGTTCATGATATTTAATAGTTCACCTGAATCAGTTTCCACAAGAATAATCGAAGAGGAGAGAAAGAATAGGTACAATGAAAAATTACTGATTACTTACTGATAACGGTGAGATTAACTTTGCTGTTTCTGGTGGGTGACTTTTTGAAGTCGACTCTACATCTGTACAGTCCTGTGTCCCTTTCAGAAACCGATTCAAGATTGAGCTTCGCCGGCCTGTCCGAGTGCTTGAAAAAAGCTCTGTTCCCCAGCATAGGATCTTGCCAGTGTTTCGCTTGATCCATCAGCGCGCGGCCCCGGGAGTCAAAGCTGAAAATCCACCGAAATTAGCCACCCCAATAATTCGATTCTTTATCCACGAATTTTTATTCAATTCCTCGGATCTAATTCCCACTTCACCAAGATCAAGAGATCCTTAATACCGACAAAAATTGCCCTTAGAAAATTGTCAAAGGCGCAAAGAGGCGCCTTTTGATCGGAGAAATTACGAGCCTCACCCGGATTTTCATGGCTAATACAGTTTTCCTCGTTTCTAATCAACGAATTCACCTTTTTGTTCCCAATATTCGCATAAAACTGCGACAGCAGAGAAAAAGGGCTGCATCTCGTGTCTGTCACGCACCCTCCGTTGAGATTTCCTCTCCGTTTAGTCACGCCTCCGTGATTTTTACGCACACGACTCCCCCACTGCAGTAATTCGGAGGGTAGAGGAAAAGTTTCTACCCCTACACGCCTTGTATACCTCCTCATTCCCACTCTTATCGAATCTGTCCCGGATTAGTACATGTACCCTGAACAAAAGGTTCCCCTGGTTCACCGGAAGCTACGCGCGCATCCGCACGAGGAACCAGTAGCTCAGCTATTAAACGACGATGATTACGGTAATCATCGTCAGAACCCTCACAAACCTGTATATGGGAGAATCAGAGCCCTCTTTGTACCAGATGACGAGGTGAAGTCGATCCCCAGGAACGGGTGGCTCGACGTCGCAGGGGAGCTCCGCCACCCCGCCAGCCACTGCCTGGGCGTCGCTCATGACGACTGAAACAGAAACAAGATGAAAACGTCTTTCAGTTTTCTGTGGTATCGTGGTGATTATAGCTAATTAGGTGCACCGAGTTGTGTTCGCCGGTGAATCAATTACGTCAACGTTAACGCTACTTGACTCGGAGTCATCGTGATCGTTCGCAAACAAACCCGGAACCGTGACACACCTGGGGTGACTCCGATGAATGGGCGAATTAACGTGGCATATGGATGGGTATCTCGGCGTTGGTTACGCTTTAAATTAATGAAAGGTAAACCGCGCGTGACGTTGTGGTACTTTTCATGCCCGCGACGTTGTGCATGTTGTACGGACCATATGGGCAAGAAAATTTGATTCTAAGCGAAGCGACGCGTGTAACTACCGCGAAGGCATTATGGAAAATTGAATCCGTCACACAATAAGGCACAGGGACAAAGCGCGCGGTGTTTTGTTCACGAGTACTTGCGATCCTGATCCTGATGCTGATGCTGATGCTGATGCTTGTACCGAGACCGAGGTTGGGGTGCTGCACCCAGGATATACGCCCCGTAGTGTTCTCTCTGAAGTGTACACCCGAGCACCTATGTATGTACCTACCGGGACATTGTTAGCACAGATCCATACCAGGACGTGCCACCATTCGCCATGGGACCGAATCTCTATATCGGGGTTTCTCACCCTGAATACTGCAGCGCGTTTCAAAGAGGAAGAACACCGTTTACGGTTGGGGGTGGGGAACTCAACCGATTGAATCACCTTTTTTGTGGGTTTGATTTCTCGTTTTTCTCTATTTTATTTCGTTGTTTGTTTGGGTACAAGAAGTGGCGAGAAAAAACGGCTATTCCGTTTTTTGTCACTTGAATATGAAGAGTTCCAAGTTTTAGAGTTTGGAGGAATTGATTAGTTGCGACGTTTGAAAGACCGTTTAATTGTAAGCCTACGAAGATGCTCGATGTGATCGAAATATTTTAGACCTGGGAAGGTAGATTGGCAGGGAAAATTGAAAAAATTGTTGGAATCTTGAAACAGCAAGAATTAGAAAAATCAAGTGTTTCCCGCCTATTTTGTGGCTCTTAAAAAATGAGTTCGAACATTCTAAAAGAAAATCAGGTGACTTTATCAATTATTGCAACTATTACTATTCCGAATTGAAGAACAATAAATTCTATCCATTGGTACACCCGTAAAAACATATTGGAATCTTGAAACTGCAGAAACTTTTTAAATCATTGATTTTCCCGCCTATTTTTTATTGTTGAAATATGTCGTTAAACGTTCCAACACAAAACTGCAGGCAAGTCTAACAGTTATTGCAACTATTACTTTTCACAACTGTAAATTATCGATCACAATTGTGAATTTGTAATCTTATTAAAGAAGAAAGAAAAAACAATTGCTATATATGAACGCTTAGAGATTACAGATTCATTATTGTTTATTTGTCAATAATTTCTCTCAAAGAAAAACGATTGAAGAGCAACCACAAAAAATCTCTATCATTGCATGAATCGGTGTCAATAATTAAAACAATCATCTTCTTTCGCAGCGTGAAAAAATGACCAAGAAATAAGAAAATAATGGGACAAGATAGAAAATTGATGAAATTCAAAGTGAAAAAGAAACTAAAAAATTGAAATCAATCATTTTTTTGTATGAGTCGAATTTGACAAGTATGACATGATATTTTCTCTTTACTAAAACAGTTTAAATTTGTTTTTTGTGGTCCGAAAAACTCTGAAAATATGATACATATTGTGAAAACCATCCCTTCGAAACGTCTCTTTGGGGAGTGTGGCGTTTCGCTCTAGTCTCCCTTACTCATAAATCCCATTTCTCTCAATATCAGCTGGATTAGAACGATTGAATCTCGAAAATGTTTTCTGATACTCTCCAGATCGTTTTTCTCCACCGCGCCGGATGTTTCCGGGAAGACGCTACAGTATGTTCGGTTGTCTATCGTTCAGACGCTCCACGCGCGCCATGATAGGCAACCCGATATACTGTTGAGTGTTTCCGGTAACACTGCGTTCGTCGTTTTCTCTTTAGTTTTTCGAATAGATACAAAATTTCAAAATTGAGATCAATTTCATTTCCGCTGAGTCTAAAATTCCAAAAATTCGGGAACGTCGATAAAGTAGGTTAATCGAGATACTTTCTAGACTAACTGGATTATTCAGAATATTTCAGCCGAGATCAACGAAAAATCAGCATCGAACAAAGCAAACGAAATTTTCAATATTTTTTAAACGGTGTTTCTTCAATATTGAACAAGCCTTTGAACTTTGGATCCAGCCAAAACTCAACTTTCAATTTTTGGAGTGATTACAATAACTTCGTATTTTCTCTGAAAACAGAAAAACGGGAAGTTAGAAGTACTAGCTATGAAGCACTGGAGCTTCGTTTGACTCTGAGCTTTTCAGAAATCAATATCTCAAAATCTCCTGTTGGTATAATAATAATCTTGACACGGTTGATAATTTTACGGTAGAACCTCGTCAGAGGTTCACTGAATCGGATAACCGTGCATAAATGAATATTTTCCGTGAAACACATAAGCATGTTATATGCGGGTCCACATGTGTTTATTCAAGTTTGCGAATATATACGAGGAGAGGAAGAGAACCGTCTCTTGTTCGACGTATAGCGGTATACGACTCTCGTCTCATACACCAGCCCATATTGCTGTATGCGAATATCCCAATTAAGGCTCATACCAGGAATCCTCATCTCATTCCTCGGAGTGAATACCTTCACTTTGTACATTTCAATCTGAACCACCGCGTAGAGCTCATAAACGAGATTGGCGTGTATAATGATCAACATTCAGTCCCCGAAATTCGCCTTATGAATAGGAGGAGGATGATCAAGTTCTTGGAAGAACATGAAGATCTGGAAAAAAAAGTCTGACCGTTTAAACATCCGATTCGCAAATGCTGTCCGAGTTCCCCGAGTCTGTGATTTTCGATAGGCATCAGATCCCATTGATATTTCGTTTGAGATTGATCGAAGACTGGCGGAGACCACTTAGAGGAAACTTGAATTTTATTAGCATTAATGACGGTAGGGTTTCTGGGGTCTTTGGTTCTAGTGGATTAAAAAACGCCGACCTTTCATCTCGGACCTTCCATCTTCCGTCTGTGATCTCGAACGTATACAGAATTTGTCCGATGAACCGCGATCGGTTTTCCGGATAAGGTAGAAAGTAGGATCTTGGCTAATTAAATTACTCGTTAACCTGTACAACAACCGCGTTGATTCCGCCTGTCTCGGTGGAGTTACTTTGAGTTTATACAGAAAAGGGTAGATCAGACGTGAATATGGACCGTGCGAGGGTGGCTCCGGACCGAACTTCCTAAGCCACAGAGTTTATTTACGACGGTACCCGGTGGCGTCCTGCTCCCCAAGGACTATAAGGTCCCAAAGTTCCTTCGAGATGCTTAGAACATCTCGATGGAAACACATACGTGCCTGGCGCCTCCCCGGCGCTCTACTATGTAAATCGCGAAGGATGCATGCAACGCCAGGGTCTACCTCGTTTATCTACTCGGTACACCACGGGGCGAGGATACCCCCATAGATAGTACCCCTACACGCTTCTGAAGGTATGGGTGCAGTCCATACTTTCCACTAAAATAGCGGAAGGTGATCGCTTTTGGAGGGAAGAAATTGCTGGAAAATGAAGAATAACTGTTTTACGATAACTGCCCTTCTGCCCTGTGCAAGCTTTCACATTTCACCTGCTGGCATTTTATCTCTAAAGAAATTTGGAGTGGATTCTGAAGAACGTCGAGTACATTTTCTTGAACCGATTTTGGGGTCGCTGAAAGACCTTTCTCATTTGATCGATTCAATAAATTCGTTATTTGTAGTGTTGTAGTTTTCAAATATTTGATTAGTTCGAAGATGATTCTTTCGATGGTGCAAAATTGTTTTTTTTCCACATTCTGTAACATTTGCGCGCATTATAATGAAGCAGTCAGATAACTACAAATGAAAAACGGTTCATCTGGTCTTCCTGGTTAAGATTTCGGTCATATTTTACCAGTAGATTCGATGATTCATCCTCAAAAAGTGTCTAATTTCAAGTCTTGAAGAAAAATCGTAATTTTGGAAGCATATTTCTATTCAAAACCGCGAAAAAACTCATTTTTAACGAGCTGTATGCATCTGGAGAATCGTTTATCTGATTATTGGAATAAATTTTGTATAACAGCAACAGCCTCGGACACTTTCTCATTGAGAATGATGAACCAGTAGAATATAATATCATGCATTGATGAGAAATCGAACTATCAAGGTGAAAGTATTTAATCTTCTGCCAATGAGTCGATTTTTCATTCTATTTGAAACTAGTCAATCATTTTAAAAAACGTTAGAGATTAGATTCTGTAGCTAAAAATCTACTATTTGTGTATGATAAAGCTTTGATCTAAGGGTCTGAAGAGATTTAAGTGTTTCATTAAGAATCTCTGATAATTAAAAGCTCGATTATTCGATATAGAGTAGAAGCACCATTTTGGGGGAGTTCTTCAAGGTTGGTTACTTATTTCTGGTGCTTATATTTCGTCAAAAATTCAAATACTGGTATAAATATGGCTTAAAGCAAGTCTATGATACAGTTTTTCAATAATCAATGAGTTTCGAACCAATTCATTCAAAGGTTGAAGTGTGTTTTTACCTTTTGTGTATCTACCCCACCGCATCGTCCCTGATTCGACTACACGCATTTTTCCAGTGGAAGCTCGCCACGATAAGCTTTTTCTAAAATAGAGTTTTGTCCAATTCGGTCAAGTGGACACGGCAAGCTCTACCACAACGAAAACATGGTGGCGACAATTTAGGTGGAATTAAATTCCCTGACTTTTCCCGCCCGAAAATCAATTTTTTCCTACTCTTTTCTCAGCGAATCCAGATGATTTTTATAAGCAAATTATTATAATTGTTCCAGGGAAATCATAAAATTGAAGTCAATCTTACAATTAGGTAAAACGGAGGCAGATAAAAATCATTGTCTTCACAAACGAGATTCAAATAATTAAAAGGCCTGACTGAATGTAGTAATCACAAAAATGGTGATATGAAAAAAAAATCTCTGTGGCTCAGTGGAATTCCCTGACTATTCCAGGTTTTCCAGGTTTTTCCGCCCTGTCGCAACCATGGAAAATTCATTTTATATATCCTGATTTTCAGACAGCAGATTTTCACATAAAAATTCTCTTCTGTTTTATGCTTGGGCTCGAAAGGATTCTCTGAAGCATACATATATGCAGCGAATAATATGATCGCATCGCGACTGTGCGAAAGTATTCGCAAATGAGGTACGCGAGGGTTGCAATCTCCAGTCTGGGTGGTTCAAAGCACTGGTACGTGTGGATTCCAGTATAAAATCGACTCGCTGGTTTCTCCGCGTCTTAATTACCCCTCGACTCGAGTATGACGGGTGGTCATGAGCGAAGGGTACGAACCTGGGGTTTGTTTCAAAGTGCGGAAAGAGAAAAAGGAAGGAAGGAAGGAAGGAAGGAAGGAAGGATGGTAGAGAGGGAAAAATGTGCGTGAGCATTATGAATATGGAAGTAAGTGTAATAAGACTTCCGCACGCGAAACACTTGGTTTAATTGGAACGCGTCGCGTCGCGACGCTCTGAAGGAGGTGAGGTAAAATGAAAAAAAAAAGAAGGGGGAGAAATATTCCCACTTCGAACGAGGACCGACACCGACTATCTCGTTGACAAAACGACAAGTCCTCTTCTGGTAACAAGGAACCGGTCCTTTTACACCGTCACAAAGCCCTGCATATACCATCCTCCTCCTCGGTTTCGTCCTGACGTCGCGACGTCGAGCGACGGGGTAGCTTCCGACGGGAGCATCGTATTCAAATTCTATACCCCGAAAGGTCGTTGCCGTTCCCAGAAACAGTGAGGGAAATTTACGATAAATATTCCAGGGATATAACAGCAGCGACCACACTTCAGGATCTTGAGAATAATCAGTCGGAAGAATCTTTGATCTTCGGTGATACGGTTGAAAATTTGGTATTCACAGAACCTGAGAAATAATGAATCTAACAAACAGAATTTAATTTAGTGGCATCAAAAATTGCCGCTTAATCTAGTTTTATAATTTAATGAATAAAGTTTTAAACGCATAAGTGTTTCGGGGGGTGAATAACAAGTTCACGGTATAACGTTAATTACTAAGATTTCAATTACTCTAATTACGTTACATGTAGATACTCTGATGAAACTTTGTTCAATTTTCCAGCAATGTTTTGTGCTGTACGGGAATTTCTACGCGAACCCTTCGCACTGCACCAGAGGCAACCAGAGGTGGTTACGAATTAAATCAGGCTATGGAATGTGGACGGCGAACGTCGTTCCTGGTACCTTTTCTTGGTGGTAACCGCGTGCACGTGGCCCTTGAATTTGAAAAGAGACCCACATAATTATTCCATAGTATCAGGGGCCGGTTTTCTGGCCTTTTACACACTGTGAAATCTGATAGCACCCCTTTCTTCGTGCACATGCGTTCTGCTCGCCCTAATTCGTCCCTTTTGTGATGCTGGTGTAAACGGCATCCCGTTCTCAAGATCCATTCAACATTTCTCGGACCTCGACGTCCCACCGAATTATATTATGTCCTGTTTGCACTCTGGTCAATGGATGAAACCAAATGTTGTAAAGCACAATGATACAAGACTCCGGCATTTCACTTTTGTATTGATTTGTATCATTTATTGCTGTGTTGGTTCGATCTATCAATTTCCTGGTTGCAGAATCAATTCCTCGAGTTTCGTTGCAATTAATCTGAACGAAGTATCGATCAGGTTGGGGGACGGCCGTGTGACGACGGTGAGTGTATCTTCTGGTTATTTATCACACGAACGATGTGTTCCAAGCTCAGAGTTATACGAGGTGGAAAAATATTGACAAAAAAATACTTTCCGCCTCTGTTATCCCTCGGTGTCTATATACATCCTACGGTGTTCGAACAAAGTAGAGCGTAGGAAACGCGTAAACAGAAATCCATCAAATCCCAGGAAGCGAGAAGAAATTCTATTACCCTCAAACAGAGAGCAAAAACAATCGAGAGGAAATCTACGCGAACACGAAGAGCTTTGGCTACAGCTAAGGGCGGGGGGATGATGCAGAAAAAGACTCAGACTTCTTCTCAATATATCCTCAGAATATTTCTTTGTCTTCTTTATCCAATCCCCTATTTTGTGGGCTGGATCAGTTTTTTTTTTTTTTTGTTTTTGTTTTTCTTTTCTACTCCAGGATCTGGAGAAACGAACACAAAAAATCGTTCACCCTTTGAATCAAAGGTAAACGAACGTTACACCGTCGAAAGTGGGGTGGCCTAATGCCCTCAACCAACTCTCAAAAACCCTTTTATAGGTTTTCAAATCAATGGACGAAATCAACGCAGCGGTTCATTAGGCGTGAGTCATTAAGCCACCGTATGTGCGTGTGTAGAAAGGTTTTCAATAACAGTCATTGCGGGGAGCGACAATGGTCATTGTCAAATTGGAGCAACACCTGGACCGTTATTCCAGCCCCGTGTCCAGGATCGGGTTCTCTATAACAACCACAAATTCAAATTTATTTGAAGGGAAAGACTGTAACCAGCTGCAAACTGTCAATTTTTCTAAACTATGAATGAATATCGAAGGATAAATTGCTCGTATTCGATTAAACACTTGTTTCTTTGCAAATTAATCAACAAACTAAGTCGATTTCGGAGTTCTGATGTTTTTAATCGAAATTCTTTGAGATAAAAATTTTCTTGCCCCAGCCGGGAATCGAACCCGGGTCTCCCTGGGCGTAGCCAAGGACCTGCGCCGCGAGCCACGGTGCTCGCCCGCAAGTTATTCTCATTACAGACTATATCAGTGATCATTGTTTATTAATTTGCAAACTGACAAACGTTGAATGTTTCCTTCAAATTTATAAGTATTTAAGGTTATATTCAAGACATAAAAGTTTACATTAATTGATGTATGAATAAAATTTTATAAATAAAAAAATCAAAATTACGTAAATAATATTTTATTGAAAAAAATTCTCAAATGTTCTCAAAGATTGTCATTTTTAGCCATTTTGAATATTTCAATCACAAAAATCTGAGGAGCTAATTAAAAGTCGTTTCTCTCTCGCTCTCATAATTACGCAATCCAAAGAATTTCATCCGTCACTGCGAAGGGGATGTTGAGGACTCTGGTCTGACGTAGTGCGTGGGTCCCTCAGGGTTGGAGTTCCCCGTATGTAGTACTTGCGTCGCATTTACCCGAAGTGCAAGCGCGCGTGTCAGCATTGTGGGGTATAAACCGAGAGTGACAGGGGGGCGAGCCCGTTGTCACACCCTCGCCGTAGCATTATTCCTCTGGCAACCCTCGGTTCCATAGTTCCCGTGTAGGTTCTTAACGGAGGCGGACGGTCGTCAGGATCGTCATCTCCATGCTCTCGTGGTGTCGTTGGAGCCTCGTACGGCTTCACCCACCCCAATAAATACCGAGGATTCTCTTATTCTTCTCTCTTCTTCAAAATACACAGATTTTTCTTTACCCTCACGTAATATACGACTACGCATTTTGACGCGTGGATATGACATTTTCCGCGACAGAAGTCCCTCGAAGATTGCCTGCCTCCGCTGTTCGCGATGGTGGTACCCAATTTTTATCCACGTATTCACATTTTGACAATCTGTTCAACACCGAGAAGATAATTTCCATAATGCTTCGGAATCACGCCTACCTCGAAGGAAAGGGGAAAAAAATCTAACAAAAAGGAGAGGAGGGACTCGATCCTATCCCTGGGGCTGGAGGCTGGAGCTGGGGTTCCTGCACACTTCTTGTTACAGAACGCTGAGCAGTTGGGAGCTGGTAGCAGAGGGAAGGTTCCAAGGACCGTAGTCAGTACTTCATCGTGTACCATCCCCGGGGCTGGAAGGTGTCTGAAGTCCGAGGCTTGGTCTTCGCACTTCAGTTCAGAGACAGCACTTGGCAAACTAATTACCTGGTTCAACTAATTCAATTGGACTCTCTCTCTCTCTCTCGCTTTTATATTTCCTCTCTTTTCTTCCGTCTGGCGAACAGATAGCGAGGAAAGTCTTATTAACAAGTCTTGGCCGCTGCAGGGCTCGCCGACGGAAGTTTTATTCGAAAGCACAATCGGATGGTTTTCGGATTATCGCACAGTCCTCGCTATTAATAATTTTTCGTTAATTTATTAGCTCGATGTATAATTCTGATGCGTATGGATACAACGGTTTATCGGATGAAAAAATAGTGGGCATAAAGCTCGACGGTAAAAATATTAGAACAATGCGTGACAGTGGTCATTAACGAACTGGTATAGCGTGACAGAAAATACCGATAAGCGAAAACCATTTCTCATATTTATTAGACGCGATATGGTTAAAAAATTATACGAATCGGTCATTTTAGGATACGGGGAACGAATTTATACAGGATCTATTAGGCTCTCTACATGCACAAATTTTCAACGGACTCTGGACACGCGGATAGGGTGAAAAAAGGATTTCGGAGCTAGTGGGGCTTTTGGAATGGGATTGCCACGAATCTTTATTCATTCTCGCAAGCGCTGATTGATTATTCCTTCAATGCCGCCGATCAGTTTTGAGATGAGTACAAAAGTGAGTGAAAATCAATTTTGCAATCTTAATTTGTGTAACTTTAGTTAAAAGAATTTTCTAGACTCGTTATTACCTCGTCGAAAAATTGTGACACATTTATAATTATATTTCCATTAATTTCAGAGCCAGGGGGACTGAGGTGTATTCAAGTCGATATAAATAAGCTTTTGGATGAATCGAACGGAATAACTTATTGGTTGTGAAATTCCGTTTGAATAAATAATATTAAAAAAATGAATAGTTGATGAGTTGACGCGGGGAACACGATCGAGAAATTTTTCTTCACTTTCTATAAAGTCATAGCGACTATAATGATGATAAGATTCTGATAAAAAGTTTGTATTTAATAAAGAATACTTAAAAGTTATAAAGTGGGGTGCGAGGGATGCAAAATCGTAGGAAAAGTTTTGAACCATTTATCGACGTCGTGTATATGTCGAACGTGATAATTTTATAAAATGATCTATCTACCCTCATAAATTTGAGATTAAATATAAATACAAATTGCGGGGTTTAGGGCAGCTCGGTTGGAGGGTTCTAGTTATCGTGAGTAAACGTATTTTAATATTATTAGCATTCCAAATACAACAATTTCGAGAACTCGAGAGTATACAATTTTATTTCCGCTCGAAAAATCGAGGGAATATTCTCACAGGATGTTTCGGATTAATATAATGAATATGCAGATTTAATTTTTCGTCGTATACGAAATTTCACTCTGTGGGAAACGCGAAATAATCCAAAAATGTTAAAAAGCAAGAGACTACGGTCAGAAAATTACTCGCTAAAATTCCGCAGACATAAAACTCGACTAAAAAAAATTCATTAAAATGGTTTATGAAGGTTAAAAATTGAATATCACTAATTTTTTATGAAACTTTAAACCCCAAACAGACACTAAAAGTTTTTTTTTTTTTTTCTAAATTCGTTTGAACACCGTTTTTTTTTCAACCCCTGGAATAAATACCCGCGTAAAACGCATTGATTCGTCTTTTTTCTACGGCGTAAATGTGTTTGTATTGCGTTTTCGTTCCCTTCTTTCATCACTGAACTTTCCACATTACGTTGCCCGGGTAGTTTGGTGATTTTTTTTTCATTTATTATTCCACCGTTCCTCGGTTTGGGATTGTTAGCAATTCCAAGCCGCCACTTTATTGCCGGTGTTATGAGAACTCGGTTGTGATCGTCGTTAACTATTCGTAAAGTTGGCACGAAATACTTTGCACTCGACTAAAGGGAATAAAAGCCAAACCGTTACGACTCTCATTTACAATCGGAATTCCGTTCTCCGATATGATTTAATTCCCGTCTTTACCCCAAAAAATTTAACTCCAGTCGAGCCTATATCCACGAATTCTTCTTTCACGCTCACTACAGCTCTCCGAAACTCTCCCTTTTTCTACCCGAAAAGATTTATCGACACGCCACTACCCGGTATAAATCGAGACCTAATCACCTGGATTTTGTCCCCGACCACGAACTGCCTCCGACTTTAATTATTAACGATTAGTCTCGGGATTAAATCCCCTGCCAGGGACTGTTTCGAATATCACGTGTCCAATGGCATAAGGTCGTAAGCGCCACAAACGCGATTTTGGTGGCAGAAGGTCATATGATTTTTTTTTACACCATTCACTGCAAAAATGGTACAAGATCAAATGAAATTATGAGATCGGTAAATGTAAAGGCAAAAGATGGATACGTCGTTCTTTGATTACAATTTTTGAGAAAGATAACAAAAAACGTTAAAGGGCAGACCGTCGTTGGCGCCAAATTTAAAACTGTTTTCACTCCTGAACCAAACATTCATGAAAACACCTGAAACGTGAAGATAAATTGAAAAAACGACCGTTTCGAAGAATTCGATCAAAAATATTAGTCGTTAAAAGCAGAGTGTCGTAAGCGCCATTTTTTTTTTAAATCAATTTTTCAAATTGCTGTAGAAACTGGTGAAACGTGAAGAAAAATCGAAATCGACAACGTTTTGAAAATTCATAGACAAAAAAAAACAAGGTAAAAGCAGAAGGTCGTAAGCGCCATTTTGTTTTTTTAATTTTTGGTAGTTACGACCTTCTGCTTTTAATTGACCCAATATTAAATTTCAACGTTTATGAACGAACGGCTTTGTTGCTAACAGGAGAAATTCCAATCTCCTATGATTATACACATGAATTTAAATTCTTAGGTTAGAATTTCTCGTGATATGAATCTCTGATTCTCTTCTCGTCGTTCTTGATCTGTTACTCGATCTGTAGTTCTAACAATAAGTCACTAGACTTAATTGACATCAATTTAGCAACCAGTCGGATAACGTCATCCAGCAAATGCATGAGCGAGTCGATCTGCGTAATTCGTACCGCAAACTGTTTTGCAACATGTAAATATTTCTCAGATGAATAGTAGTTATTGCGGCACGTGCATAAAGTTACTGTTTTTTTTTATTGCGAGTTAGGTTGTATTTTTAACCGACTTCAAAAAAGGAGGAGGTTCTCAATTCGGTTGTATTTTTTTTATGTTTGTTACCTCAGAACTCCGTTATTTATAAACCGATTTGGAAAATTCTTTTTTTATTCGAAAGAGTATACTTTCAGATTGGTCCCATATAAATTTCATCAAAATCGGTTGAGTAGTTTGATTTTGAAGTCTGTTTTTTTGTCACTCGTGACGCTTGTCAGTCGCAAAAAGTCCAATGAAGTCAATTCTGAGATGCGCAGTTCGTACTGCGCATGACGACTGCCGTAAAAAGACTTTATACCGCAGCTCTGAAGCTAGCTGTATAAAATTCCACTTTATAGATCGACTAGAGGCGTCAAAAAGTGACTATTTAATGCCTGTGATGTAAAAAGACGAGTCGGACTAAGCTGGGGTTGAATAATTAACGTTGATGGCTAGCATTAGAGAAGCTTGCACGAGCACGAAGTGATGTCGTTTAGTGTGACACCGAGACGCTTAGAGCAGCGGAAAATCATGTAATGATACTCGAGACGTATGTACGCTTTCTGGTGACACATACTCGTCGTTTATCTCGTGTCCTACCTTGAATTAGTTGATTTCCTACGATATATCTCAGACCAGATTTCAACACCACAAATCACTTGAACCGCACCCCCACGAACAGGAGGGAGTTAAGCCATTAAGCTTCAGCTGCACTCCACGCGAAGGGAGTATACCGATAATTGTTCAACGGTATTTCTGCAACCAGCTACTGCAATGCACTATAGCTTACTTCACTCGACTCATCAAATTTTATTGGCCTCTTCCAATCTCTCTCAATTCAGTTTCATTGGGTCCTAAAATTATATAAACAAGATTTGTTCAAACTGGGTTAATCACATCTCTGACTGGCCATGACGTCAGAATTCACAATTTTACCGCCATGTCGATGGTTAACATAAAGTATCCTCCAATAGAGAGCGAGAACTAGAAGATACGGGGTGTTGCGTGAGTAGTGGGTTTCAACATTTGTACTGAATAGTGACGTCATAGCGTGGCGCGAAAGAGAGACAATATACAGGGTTAATTCCAAATCACTGATCAGTCTGAAGTTGGCTAGAATTAGAAAACAAGCTTTGATACAGTTATATGAGGGAATGGCACTCCGGAAACGAAAGTCGTTTCGTTTTGTGGCTCTACTTTCGACGCTTTTATAAATTCGATCCAAGCGCCTCTAACGGACGCGTCTAGAGACTGTCGGAAACGATTGCATAGAATTAACGGAATGACGTCGTATATTTATCGACGCCATGTGATAATTATGATAATTTCTTCGTCAGGAAAGTCGATACTACGAACCAAACACAATTTTGAATGTAAAAACGTACAATTATCAAATTGTTGGGTTATGTTTCGCGTAACGCTGGGGTTTGTCCGCTAGGATCGCTAAAAGTAGAACGACGAAATGGGATTCTGAACCAGTCCAATAACTGTCTGAAAGTTAATTTCTCGACTCAAGCCAAGTTCAGATAGTGTTCAGTCGTTAAATCGAATAAATTCGTATTGATGGTCTAAATAAGTGTTTGCTAGAATATACATTCGTGCAATTTTTACAATGTGACAAGGATGACGGGATCGTTGGTAGAGGAACCTAATCAAGCCATTAATCTCTTTCACTAGTGTTTAAATGTAAATAAGTTTAATTCCCATTCTTGGCGTTGCGGGGCGTGTAGAAGGGGAGAAGAACGAGGATCTCTGAACCAGCAGCGCCGCGTTGGCAGAGAATGAAGCTGTCGTAAAAATGTAAATCTCATTTTGAATAATATTCTATGGTCGGCAGCAAAGCGACCTTGTATAATATATACCCCTGTTCTCGTTCACCGCACCCACCTATAACCACACACACACACATGTCTCTACTTAACTGATACATCCGCAAACCTATATGTAGATACACCTAGTCATGAGACTAGGACTGGTTATTCGTGGTGGGTTTATATTATCTCGAGGGTGAGAGAATGAGGCTGGAACCGAGGACACGGGGTGGTTCTAGGATCCAGGTTTCAGAATCGTCGACGTATACCGCATAAACTACCCCCCGGGTCCTCGGGGGACCGAATTTAATCCAAACGTTCCTAACGCTTATGAGTTTACTAGAATCGTAGGAAAACAATGCAGTTTCCCACGTTCATTATAATCTTTGTCGTGTCTCTCGTTCAGACTACATGAATTTAAAAAAAAAAATACGCTTAATTGTCGTCGTTAAAATTCCAGTTGTGGTCAGTTATTATGCAGTAACGATTTTATATATTTTCTTCTAACGACGAGTGTAAATTATCGCGTACCCCAGAGTTTGTAGCTTAGAGGGCTGTTATGGCGGCATTGGGGAGTCTGTTTCATTTCTATTCTCGGAACATTGGGCGCTCGTAAAGATCCTATGAACACCGGAATCGGATTATTAGGAAATTCCGTTCGTCTGTTCGTCCAAAGGGATGAAATTTGAACGACGATCTTTCGGACTTCTGTATTTTATATTCTTGAAATTCCCATTTTGTTAATTCCACTACGAGATTTTGTTGTATATCTTCGCGAGGATAACCGAACGTTCTCCAATTTATTGAAAGTTGATCAGTAAAACGTAAAAATAATCAAAGTCGAGTCGAAAAAAAGGGTACGGAAATAAGAAAGAATAGATCCTCTGGCAAGTGCAACACTTTTGTAAGTTTGTAAATTGATATACGAGTAGAAAAGTTTGTTTGAAAAACTTATTTTTATTTTATTTTTTAGCAGTGTATAATTTTACAATTTTCACAAACGGTATAATGAAACATTAAAAAACTTTCGTTTAAAACTTCTCTCTCTCTCTCTCTTTCCTTCTACTCGAGAGTAATTGACAGAGTTCTCTGCTTATTCATGGTCTTGATAAAAGGTTTAAAATTATACGAAGTACAGAGAGAGAAAAAGAGAGAGAGAAATAAAATCTCTCCGTTTTTCCGACAACCTTTCAATGTTGGCGGAGAAAAAAATAAGCAAAAGAAAGAAAAAAAAAAGAATAAAGGTGAAAGGACTGAAAATTTCGGTTTACCTTTGAATTCAGAATTAAGATCTCGGGGACCAATTACTTTCTACGACCCGTGACAAAATCATAATTCAACAACCGTTCTCTGCGGTCTTTTTTCTTCTTCTTCTTCTTCCGGCTTCTTGAATATTATCGTTCCCTAACAACCTCACGGAACTTTAGGCTTCAGTCACCGTATTTTTACAGAATAATTTTTTTTTTTTTTTTTTTTATGCTTTCAATAATATTTCTCGAGAGAAAGAGAGTATATGAAATCGGTTGAAAATTCGATCCATAGAATTCAGGAATCTTAGTACAGAATAAATTAAAAAATTGCCTACTTTGCCTTCGAGATAAAATAAGTTCACGATGAATGGAAAAAATTCCGCGTCAGCAAACGGTGTTCTAATGTACAGAATTTGATCTCCATTTGGAAAAAAAAATCTCATTTATCCTGAAAATTATGGCCTCCATGTGCTACAGAGGGTAGAACCAATAAAAACGGTGGTCACGATTGTAGAAACGAGTTACCATTTCATTTTAAAATGAATCCTCCGAGCCTTAACCGAATTAATTGTTGAAATGTACAAATTTGTTAAAATTATCGAATTTAGTACTGAATTTGAACTTTTTCAGTCACTTTCGGAGACGTTTTTGCCTGTTTTTTTTTAGAAAACTGAGAGTCAAATTAAAAAATCGTTATGTCAATACTTAGATGGTATCGATATGAAAATCGTGTATAAATTTGAAATTGATCGATACAACGGTTACGAAGGTATCGTGGCCATGGTTTTCATTGTCAGCTTTTCTTTTTCTTTTTTTCGAAAATTTTCAAGAGAAAATGGGATTTTTTTTTTAAAAATTTTAAAAATATTTTGAAAAATTTTTTTTTTTTTTTTTTTTTTTTTTTTGTCAAACAAAGCTAAGATATTACTTTCAAACTTTTTGGTTCTTCTCTCTGTTCTTCAAAAATCTATTATACTCTCCGACCTCATCTCGAAGACCGCCTTGAAGTCTGATCGATGCTGAACCGAATCGATGTCGAACCACGAAGTCTTGCTACCTACGAGATACTGTTGGCATAATAAACCAAAATCGGTAATTTCCAAAAATTTATACGCCCACTAAGGAAGCTCGTGACGTGTCTTAGACTTTATCGATCAACTCCTGAAAACTAAGGCACGCAAGAACGAGAGTGTTTGCCGTTTGGTAGCTCGTTGGGTGTGGGCAGTGTAGTTCGTGATAGCTGCCCTCGTCCAGACTCCCTACTTTTAGTTTATTTTCTTGCTTCTGGGTGCCGATGAAACGTCGGATGAAATATTAAAGGCGAGAGAGGGAGAGTTGTAAACCAATAAACGCGGAGGCGGACAACAAAAAGTAAAACCCAAGGCAAAAAGGTCTTTTGTAAATTTGAGTTTGAGTTATTTTGACCCGCGATCGTTAGCCGCGCTCTTGTTTACTCTCCTAATTGTTGTTACATAGATTAGTGTAATAAGTTTAGAGAACCAGTTCACAGAGCTTTAGGCAGCGGTTCCATTGATCCTCACACGCTGTAAAAGAGTTCATAGAAGAAAGAAAAAAAGAAAAAAAAACTACTTTCAGTACTTCAGAAAACCTCCCGGCAAATAAGGTTCTCTCTTCGTATTAGTTACGGTGCTTTGAAGATGAACAACTTCTCTCTTTCTCTATCTCTGACTTTTGAAACTTTACCTTAAGGTGAAATGAAAGTCACGTGACCTCGATATGATTCACACTTGGAATTTTCAAACGCTATTTTCTCAGCCAAAACACATTCGATTGATGTGAAATTGATATCAGTGACGTAGAAAAACTGAATGAAGGGCCTGCCAATCGTGGATTTTCGAATATCGAAGGACATAATCAGAATTTTGTGTAACAATATTGTTCTGTAACCCAAGGAGGTGCTGCCCCTCGTGGAGAGAGGCAGCACTTCCTTGGATTACAGAACAATATTGTTAAAAAAACTGTTATTACGTCTCGATTTTCGAAAATCCACGATTGGCAGGCCCTTCATTAAGTTTTTCTACGTCACTGATATCAATTTCACATCAATCGAATGTGTTTTGGCTGAGAAAATAGCGTTTGAAAATTCCAAGTGTAAATCATATCGAGGTCACGTGACTTTCATTTCACCTTAACGCCGACATATAACACGGAAAACGAGTTGAGTGTATCGACAACGTGAAAAATTGAAGGAAGTGTAAGTCGGTTGATAATGGATGGTGGTGCAGTCAAGCCAATTCCATCCATGGATTAATGTGGGCTATCCTAGATACGGAGATACAGGAAGAAATTTCTCGTTACATGTTTCCTTTTCACATTTTGGGAATCCAAAAGGATAAAAATATGTGTAGGTACGTGCATTTTTTTACAATACTGAAATTATCCTGTCCGCGAAATAAACAGAATATCTGAATGAAGGAAAGAACGAATCACGTTCTGTAGGAATTTCGTGCTTTGCATATTTTTTACCGGAAGGTATGAGGTGGGTGTATATGTGAATCGTGAGGTACTTATAATAATGCGGAATACGGAGAACCGGAAGCTTGTTCTGTTCGGAGTATCTGTCGTTCGTTATTTTTCAGGAAACTGGACGCACATGCCACAATCTCAAATTCCCGATATCTAAATTTGCAATGCCAAAGTTACAATTTTTATGAAAAAAAGTGTCAAACATTTGTAGCCTGAAAATGATTAATTTAGGGTTGATAATTTTATGTGACACACTTTTCTCGTGTATAAGTATTCATGGTGGCACTTAATACTGACTTGCCTAGGCTATAAAAAAATACCTACATACCCAGGCTATAAAAATACTCACATGCTCTGGGATATAACAGAATAATTACATGCCTAGGCTATAAATTAGGTAGTAGCTGAAGTTATGTTTGGATTTTCGTATCAGGCAAGATTCATTCGTTTAAAAAATGTGGGCAAATTTTTTGGGATACAATGAGTCGATGAAAAATCCTCAGAATCGGTTATGTGAATCATTTTATTTTTACATATTCCTCGTGGAGTCGTTTGAAAGACAGAAAGAAGAAGGAGAAAAAACGTAGTAATAAAAACCTAACCTCGATTTGCCCAGGAAATAATTGTTTCAATTAATAACAATAAATAGTGAGGGCGTAATTTACTGTTTTTTTATTGTATTACTTTTCATTGATGAATTTGAGAGTTTTTTGAATTTTCTACAATTTTTGAAAACTTTTTTTTCCTGCAGGTATTCAGAATATTAACTTTTAAAAATTGCTGCCACGTTTTTATAAACAAAATTGACGTCTTAAAAATTGAAAAAATCGAAGAGTGGATATTGTGGCGCCTTCGCAGACCGGAAGTGTATCATCGACGGACCCTCGTGACGATGTCGTACCCCGATAAAGGAAAAAAACTTTTTTAAATTGTTCAAAACTGCGATAAAAATTCGTCCGGTGACATTGATTTTTATTCAGACGGAAGTTTATAGATTTTTTTTTCTTTTATTATATAATTCACCGCAAGTGAACTTTTGACAAGCGCTAATTTAATCGTGATTAAAAAATACGTGCAGGTTAATCTTTCTCGCATATTATACAGTTTTTAATGTTACACTCTGGGAGGAGTGATTTTCCCTTGTTTTCAGAGTGCTAAGTGGGTTCTTGATAAAAAAAAAAGTGCTGACGTATAATATGAAAAATGCGTGTTAATTTGATATTCGTGTTTTCACTGTTCAACCACAAACACGTTTTAAATGTCTGTGTAAAAGAATTACATAGTATCAGTAAAAATTTCTACTGCAGTAGCTCTTCAAGTGCATATTTGAAAAATATCTGAAACGAGTATTTTCGGTGTCATTTTTCCATCTGTCAATCCACTGACGCGTGAATGTGTCGAGAAATAATAATAGATGAAGAAAAAAAAACTACCCAAAAAATAGTTGGAAAAAACGTTATCGATTGTTCACCAATTTTCATGTCACGTAATGTCAACGTGTCGATGTCGAGTTTCAGCACAAAGGACTCGTCACGTCGGTAAAAGGCTGTCAAATAGACGAGTGCCGGTCACAGTTTGACCGAAAAAAGAGCAAAAAAAAAAAAAAAAATGGGAAAATAAAAAAAATAAAATAAAAAAAATTGAAGCTGTCGAATTGAGACCTAAAATCAGTATCCGCGTCTATCGATTCTCCGCCAGCTCTAACAGCCTGATCGTGCGATATATCAAAGATTCATCTTCCGATGCAGCAAAAAACGATCGGATTCGCAGGCAACGGGGGGCGGCGCGAGGGCGGGAATAAAAATTCAGCTATACATCAAGTTGTCGTATATATAAGATCGCATTTGTACCCATGTATATCCCCAGTGATATTTTTCTGACGCTCAACCAACGTCCACGGGGGCTTATCCTTTCTCCGATCCTTCAATTTCGTACTCCTCGCACCCTTCCCTGAAGGGACTTCTTCGAGGTATAACGTTAAGGCCGAAATGCCACGAGGATTCTCGAGACCTCGAGGTTTTCCTGAAGTCCTTGTCCTCCTGTACTTGATATTTATGATTTCAACCCTCGATATAGGTATCCGATAACACGGAAATTCGTAGCACGCTCGTGAGAAGGTTGTTTGTTTTCCACAGACACGGCCTTTCTCACCTGTCCATATTACTTCCTATCTGTTTTTACCGTCTTATACCCTACGTGTTCATCTTTGCATTTAAAAAAAATACAGGGTTTTTGGGAGAAAAACAACTACAAGAAGGCATTGGCAAAAAATTATTGACGATTCTACTCGAAATTCGTCTGAACATGTCACACCAAATTTGAATAAAAAATTTTCCAACAATATCAGATTTTCGGTATCTTATGCCTCTTGCTGAATTCAGAGAATGGAACAAGTTTGATTTACTTTTTTTTAACCTGAAAATCGTTGAAGAACAATTTCCACAATTTTCTCTATATTTTTTATGCAATTTTTTTTACTGAAATTTCATATGCACGCTCAGTTTATCGTTTCAAAAAAGGCACTCCGACAGTTTTTCGATATTCTGCTTTCTATAGAATTAAGAACATCGGTGAAATTCAAAAGTTTTTTTCCCGCCTTGAGCCTTGGGCTACTTTTTTTGTATTTTTTTTCTAAACCCAGAGAAAAAAAAGTGGCGAATACTTCTTACCCCGAATATTGAGTCGTTTTGGTAATAAGTTATCAGACGCTTTTTCCTCCTGTCATTTTTTTTTTCTCATTCGTTCAATCCCATTTTTCCGATTCGTAAGGAAGGATGACCGCATTTTACTCCTATCATCGGTCATTGATCCTCTGACTGAGTAGCTCGTAGCCCAGTTCGTGGTGGCGGACGTGTCGCGAATTTATTGATGTCTCGATGAGGTTTTTTCATTTTTTTTTTCACTTTTTTTCCTTTCATCTTCCGTATAGGAAACCGACACCAAATGACAGGGATGAATTTCACCCTTTCCATTAGGCGTCCTTTTTATCTCCGCAGACTCCGCAGATGGTGGAGAAATCGCGCATATCTAGATATCATCGTGGAGGAAGACTCGTCGAATATTAATCGAACGATTTCAGCAGATGGACCGATGGACCCATCGGGGGTGGTTTAAAGCAGTTTCTCTTTAAACTAGGGCAAAAATGTAACGTACAAAGTACGAACATATCCCAGAGTGAAGGAGTGCCTCGAAAAATTCATTTTCCCAGCGTAAGTTGAGCTGTTTCGTAAACTTATACATAAGAGGGGGTACCTACGTCCCCCCAGATCTTGACTAAGACGGATAACTCGGTAATACGTGGCAGAAAAAGTGAGATTAGGCTTTTCATACCCACCCGCTCCGTAATCTCATATCATATGATAATGTACATCTGACTACAATATCGACAGGCGTAAGCCCGGCTTATTTTTTACCTGTCAAAACACGGAGCCTCTTTTCAACTCGCAAAGCTATGATGTGGGAGGAATGTATCACCTCAAGTTTTTGAGAGACTCCACCGAAGTGAAGTGGTGCACGGTAGAAAATTTTTCGGTGGGGGTGATAATTTTGGAAGATCAAAATTTCGAATGCTAATATTATGTCGTTGGAATTCGAAATTTTTAACCCCACCCAAATTTTAGGTTGAATCTATATTTATTCAATGATAGAAGATACAATTTTTTGTTTTGAATAACCAAAATGTCGAAATTGATGTAATTTTTTAGTTTCTTTTGTTTTTTTTTTACGGCCTATAGGACGAATTTTGAAAAGAACTTGTAAAGAACAATAAAATTGATTTGAATTGCATAACTATCATCGGTATTTTGAGTTTCTGATTTCGAATTTGATATTGAAATTAGGAAATTAAAAAATTAGGGTCGAGAACAGCAGTAAAAATGAAATGAAATGGAATTATTTGAACAGGGTTAATATTACGCTTTTTTGGAGTATTAAAATCCCTGACTTATATTTACACTTCCCAACCGTTGGGTTTTTCATTGTGTATTCAGGAACCCTTTTTTTTGTTTCATCAAAGGAAGCTCTGAAAATCCAACGTTCTTTGCGAAAAGTTAATCATTTTCGAAATCATTATACAGACAAGTTAAATACACAATTTTTCTGTAGACATGAGCCTCTAATTCTCGAGGATAAAAATCCGAGTACTATTCTCAATATTCGTTGAAGTTTCGCGGTTTTTATGTTTCCCAAGTGTGTATAACCCAATCCTGATTGAATAAAAATTCATATTTCGTTAATTCTTTTTTGTTTGTTTTATAATTAGTTAATAAATTTCCAACAGATTCGGGATGCTTCGTGATGGAATCCGTAAAATAACGTATAAAAATAACTCGATTTCATCAAATTAAAGAAAATTTCCACATTTGTGGGAATTCCAATTCACGACTGACTATAAAATTCTATGCTATACATTCGTTGAACATCGATGATCCTTGCAGCTTTTATCATACGTACATACATTTTTTTTATCGTTTTCACAACCTGGCTGATCAAGTATTCGGTTCTGCCCGGGAAAAAATCGGTTAGATCTAATGAGATCTACGTAGATCTAATTTTCATGTCAATGTCAATTTCGGAGATGAATTGAAAAACCATTGACCAATTGCATAACTATAATGAAAAAATACTCACTATCATCATAGAATAAGAAATCGTGAATACGAGTAAGGAAAAACAAAATTAAAAAAAAAAAATTGTGAAAATCGAACAAATCAGAATTGAACCCTCGAACTTCGGACTACCAAACCTGTACCGTACTAGATGAGCTAAGGCGCTTTCTGAAGATACGTGCGTTTCTGGCATACTTATGGTCCAATCGGTCCAGAAAGACTTGAAATATTTCCAAATACGGTATCAGAACTACTCAGATCCGAGTAGATCTACTTGGCTCCAATGAGCAACAACGTTTTGCTGCGATTATTCCATCTGATCAGCTCAGATCTACCTAGATCTAAAGTAGATCTAACGTTATCTCGGTGGATATACATAGATCTAACAAGCATGAGCATTCGAACGTGACATTAGATCAATTCGAAGCTCCGTAGATCTACGGAAATCCTCGGAGATCTAGGTAGATCTACGATTTTCCAAAATTTAATCAAATCTCCAGAGATGTGAATTGGATCTAAACCATTTTTTCCCGGGTGGAAATTTTCTTTTCACACCACCCGCAACGACCATCAATCAAAGTCTTAGTATCGTCGACGCGTGCGCCGCTTAACTGTCGTCGTCATTGACGTACGTATTCTGATTAGTTAATGGGGTATTGTTACCAAGTGCCTAAGTGCAGATGTGTTATTGGGTCAAAGGTTGCAAGGAGGAGTAAGAGAGAGAGAGAGTTGGGTCTTCAGGTCAGGGTGAAGGGAGTAACGTTTAATCGAGTTACAGGCGGTTAATTTGGCAGCCAGCCCTTTCAGGTTCGCTTATTTGCCGCCGATTCCGCCCTCCGCGTTTCGACCCCGGGGTTTCCACGGTCTAAATAATTATAGTTTCGGCACTACCAGGTGCGAAACTGTTATTAAAATGGGAAAAAAAATTCCCCACCGAAAACCGTCAATTATCTATCCTCTTTAATCCTGGCGGAAGATATCAAAGGAAATTTGTGCTGAGCCACTTGATAAAGAGAAGGGGATGAAGTGAGTCTCGGCTCCCTTTTATTTCGCACTAAATATTCAACCCAAGCTACGGTCACCGCTTGCAAACAAATTCGTAGGAAATCTTTAGCATTGATCAAACTCGGTATTGACTGACGAATGGGCAGCTTTGGTCGAACTTTCAGGGCAGCCGAAAACCACATCGTGCTCGATGCCTCAGGCCTGGTTGAATCAGTCGCGCGAAATCTTGAGCCGATCGGAATTCAAGAGCTCCTTTAATCACTCGAAGTAATTAGTCAGGGGCTGGGGGTCACGGGGTGTGGTTAACGAGCGGGAACCCTGGACGCCATCCCCACAGGTCGTGAATTGACTCACTCAAAACTGCAGGCGTCAGCTGCGCCGCTAAGGGTGACTGGACCCTTCAATTCAGAAGCGAACAATTGTTTAAAGAGCTTTTTAGAAAGTCAATGGGTTACGCTGCACGTTCGATAAATTCATGCCGTGCTGTCACTGATGATAACGCGACACGAGAAGTAATTAATTAGATAATCGAATCTTCCGTCTTCTTTTTTCTTCTTCTCCATCAAATTGTCTCGAGTATATTTTTCGGGCTGGTTTTCGCTCATTGTTTCACTCGATCATCTCAGACGAACGGATATTGGGGGTCATGAATTAATCTGGGAATTACTGAAGGTGGAAATTTTTGAGGGTTCAATTGGGCTTGACGTCGTTAGGCCAGTTGGTACGTTCTATTGATGATGAGGTTCTGTCACCAATAATACAAATTGTCGGGATCAGTGGTTAATGGATTAAATTATACAATTAAAGAATTGTGAGTTTCCCATGGCGTTTTTACCCAAGTTTCGTTCCGGCCCAATCAATGATTGTGGACGTCAATTGGGAGTCTTCCTAATTCTTGTGTGCTTTGACTGAATTTCTGAAATTTTTGAGGGTTGGAGTCGATTTGACGCAACAATAATGAATAAAATAAATGAGAAGAGTGGTTCTTGCCCATTCGCGTTTGCTATGCATGCAATAAATAAAGGCAGAGTGGTTTCAAGACTCAAGACTCGGGTTATAACCGTGTAAAGTTGAGTAAGAAAGAAGTTAGTTTTCTCTGAGTAAAGTGGCCGCCCAGTTTTTACCCTCAATTTCCACCCCGATGCTGCAGTCACGCAGTCAGGGCTGCCAATTTACGTTCTTAAAGTGGTGGTAACGGATGACAGGTGATTCGTAACGTGAAATTGAACCTCCCGAGGAGTTTGGTATGTACGTGGAGACCGAAGCTCGGAAGTTGTCGAGTAAAGGCGAAAGAAACGTCAAAGTATACACGACTACTTTCTCAAGCCCTGGATCGACACAGAGCCTTCACCCCCTTCCCACCCTCGACTTAAAGGAGATGCCTATAGCCACTCTGGGCTCGACTCTGGAACACGGGAACTGAGGGTAAAACTTACCATTGACTCAGGTGAAATCGCCCAGCGAGCGTTGAGACTACAAATCGACGTAGTATGAAAGAAGCTGTTGTCTCAAATTCTAAGAAAAGACTGAATGCAAAAGTCACGTTTCTCAGATTCTGAATAAAATGCTATCTAAAATCCTGAATAAAAGATGTGCATTTAGATGTTTGAAAGTATTGCTGAAGTGCTGTTTGTAAGTGTTGTCTCGAATTCCGTATCAAAAACGTGATGTCGCAAATTAATTGTGAAAGAAAAAAGTAATTCTTCAAATTTTAGTTGAAAAATTTATATTTTACATTCCGCATAAAAAACGTTGTATCTCACATTTGGTATAGAGAACCTCGTATGTCACATTTCGAAGGACGAATATCCTATTTCAAGTTTGAAAGGAAGAGCATTCTATCTCATATTTTAAAGAAAAAAACATTCTGTTTTACACTTTGGACGAAGAACGTCCTATTTCGCATTTTGAATGAAGAACGTCGTATCTCACATTTGGAATGAAGAATATTCTATCTGACATTGGAATACAGAACGTCGTATCTCACATTGGAAAT